>JAYJMJ010265027.1:0-13806 GCA_036873875.1 Laminaria ephemera | reverse complement strand
GGCGGCCGCAGTCCCGCGGGTGCCGCGTGCGTGGAGTCGTGGCGGCTCGAAGTCAGGGCGGAAACCCGAGGTGATTTTTCCCCGGGGGCGGGACCTCGAGGGCGTAAGGAGGTTTGGCGGTAGCATCGAGGGAAAGCGACGGATATTTTCAGCCGTGCAGGGGCCGGAAGTAGACAAAAACGGAATGTTTGCGGGTCTGCAGCTGCATCAACAGCAAGAAACAACACTACAGCCCAGTATTCTGATTATATTGGGCATATTACGTGAACTTTGGAAAGGCTGGTCGGAAAACAATAAACATGGAAACAAAAACAGCAGCAAGAGAGGAGCGAGACTGGAAGAAGCTATGAGTACGAATCAAACTGCGTTTGAAAGTGCCGACATTTGCCTAGAACGCAACACATTGGACAAGAGTATCCCCACCCACTCTTTGCAGCAGCGATAATAGTACAAAAATCGCGTTGCTGCTTGTTTCCGGCTGGTGGGTGAGTGTTAGCTTCCATAATCTTGATTGATGTTGCCTTGCCCTTAAAAAAAACACCCCATTTAGCCCGACAACCAGCAGCATTAACATAGAGATAAGAACAGCAGTTACTTCCCGATCACCGAACTGGCTGGACACGACACAGAAGAAAAACCAAGCCCGATTCGGTTGGAGGGGCGGCGACCTGAGTAGCAGAAGCACGATCCTGCTGCTGTTCAGCAGTGACGAGCCCGGTGGCTGCGGTAATCGTGAGCGTTTTTGTCGGCCAAAATATAAAAAACTGCTGTGCCCCAAACAAATATTTATTTTATACACTTCGTTTTGTTTTGCAGTAAAGGCAGATATTTTAGCGTGATATTTTTAAGTATGACATTATTTTATTTGTTTGTGATTTCGCGTAAATCTGAACCATTTCATATGCTGGCTGCTAACAATCCCGGGCGTATCGCGACGTCCGCGGTTCCCAGTACCTGTCGGTGCCAAACAACATAAGGCCGGAACGCGTGGAAGTTACCGTCGATAGCCGCCGGGTTCCATCGTGAGGTGCCGTCAGCGATGGTGTTCTCCACGCCAGTTACGTGCAACACGTTAAACCACCTCCCGCTGACTGCCTCCAAACACCCTAAAAGACGCATAAGCGCCCCCGTTCAGGGTTCTCTCCCATCTTTGAACTTGGAAACCCAATCAACGGCGGATGTGTTATCATCCCGCATCAACATAGTGTCCCGTGCGTAGCTAGGCCGTATGTTCGACTGCGTGACGAATATCAACGCCGTAATCTTCATGCGCAGCAGCTCAAGCACGTTAATCGGCAGAAAACATCACTCGACGAATCGTCGTTCGCAGCCGCGTGCGCACGTCGTTGTCAAAATCAAAGCGCCACCACACGCCGAACCCAGGCTCAGCCCCCCCCCCAAAGAAAACTCATGGCGTCGCCGGAGGCGTCCAGCCACACTGTAAACGCAGGCGGCTGCACATAACTTCGGAACAACGGGGCAGAGAAGAGACCTACCGGAGATCCTAGCCCTCCTGTCACCAACAAACGCCAAAAGGCCACGTCGGAATGGAACTCAGGACCCAAATGGATTCGTGGGGACGGCACCGCGCGTGCGTGCGCTACGTGGAACTTCGCGCCCCACACACGAACGGGGGACAAGCCTACGTGGTCAAGCATGCGCCGAACAAAATGTTTCCCTACCCGCACTACCTCACACAGGTACAGTAGACGACCGTTCAAAGAGCGCATCTTTCTCGGACGCACGTTCGCGGTCCTAGGGCCACTCGCTTAGCATATCGCGGAGTCCCTCCATCGTCGCGATTCGAACGAAATTTGTCATTGCCACCGTATCGATGTCAAATGAAAACACGCCCAACAAGGTATGCCAGTGCGAAATCATATGAGGAGACAAAGGAGCGGGGTCCCTTGAAGATCGCTCCTCAAAGAGCCGATAATTGTCCGACGCCAGAGACGCGGACGCCCGCCCACAGCTCACCCCGTAGAGCCGCTATTGTGCCTCCATGAGCACCCCATCATGTACGTAGTATCGTACGAATCCCTCGCTATGGCTCACCCCTCCTTGTCCGCGGGGGACCCGACAATTAGCTGGTGACGGGGCCAGCCGATCGGTTGCCCTCGGAGGGGTGACCGTGACATGGTGGGTCGCGGTATTCCCTTGCTCCATCACCACAACGTCATCCTACGACGTGTGGCGATTAGAGTGTTCGAGGGCTGCCGAAAACAAACAGAAGGACTCCGGTGAACTCCGCTATCCAAACCGCAATCTACGGTCGGGCACGACCCACTCGCGAAAGCGGTAGCCAAACACGCCCCCCCTCCCCCCCCCCACAGCACCCCAACATGACGGAACCCCGCCGTGACGTCTATCTTACTCAAAACACGAGATGTGCGCGTGGCCCGAATCGCTCACGCAGGCACAGAATGCGCCAAATGACGTCTCGAAACAGGCGAACCTACGCTACGGGGGGCGCTTGCTCGAAATCGGTGTTAGCATTGACGCTGTGTGCGTACTGAGACAACGAAAACGTCAAGTCGTGGATGATCCGAGTTGTAGACGGAGATACCACCACGCCCAGCGGAGACAACCGCAAATCAGGAATGGTACGCGCTTCGCTGCGTGGATAAGTAAATGCCCGTCAAAACCTTACGTCATCATGAATCTTAGTGAGGGTGCTATCAGAGTCTAGGGCTACGCTGCGATGATTTGAATACGCCAAGGCCGCGCCGAGGTCAGTGCTCCCTTCATCGTGGACGGGTGGCACCGGTTTCAGCGATACCCGCCCATTGCTCCATCCCAGGGATTCCTTTTTTCTCCCGAACCAAAACCGAATAATAGCTGCTTTCAGACGAGGGACATCCAGGGCTGTGTCGACGGCCTGCATATATCCAAAACGGCTACCACTCGCACAAACGTACTCTATATGCCGCTGGGCCACTTGGCCCAAACACTCCAACCGCGATGAGCTACCATGCGAATCGACACGCGGCATGTCGCGCAACATCGACACACGGCTCTTAAAAGTATCCTTCACACTTGGGCCCCCAACGGACGCCGATCATGGACGTACGAACTGTGCATCTCGCGCTGCCGCTATCGTACGCCCTACGATCGGTCCTGACCCCATATAGGGGCGAGGCCCGTCCCCCTATTCGTCAGATTTGGTCGCCGCGCAGCGAGTAGAGCCCCCCGCGCAGAACACCCTGCTGCCAATGCTACCGTCGCCGCTGCCGCCGCCGCAATCGCCGAAACCACCGTCGCCGCTGCCAGAACCACCGCCGCCGCTGCTTCCGCCGCCGTCGCCGCCGCCGCCACCGCTACCGGCTCTCCCCGCTTTGCCCTTGGCTTTTGCCTTCTTGGCCGGGGCTTCCGCAGCGACAAGACCGCTGGCAGTCGCGCCGCCGTCAGCCTATCCACCACCGGTCGCCCCCCGGCGCATAGTACCAGTCCCCCCCGTGCGAGCGGGATCGACGTGCGTGAAGATGCAGATGGCCCCTGGACGGTATTTGCCGTTCTTCGACCACTGCGGGCACTTACCCTCCGCGACAGCTGGCACAGCTGGCGCTATGGCAGGGGTGATAGCGGGTTGGAAGACGTTGGCGTTGATGAGACCCCCACTCCTAATGTAGGCGTAGTCGCGGGGGCAATACGGCCCCTGGATAGCCGGGAAGGCACTCACCTCAGGCGGATAGGTCCAGCTGTGGCCCCAGATGTCCGATACGGCGCGTAGATCCAGCGTGACGTCAACCAGATTCTTCTTCACCAGGTCTGCCAGCC
Organism: Laminaria ephemera; assembly: GCA_036873875.1. Classification (NCBI taxonomy): domain Eukaryota; class Phaeophyceae; order Laminariales; family Laminariaceae; genus Laminaria; species Laminaria ephemera. The sequence goes on along the minus strand of JAYJMJ010265027.1, from coordinate 10,029 downwards.
TGACCCGGTTCCCCCGGCTGTTGGCTATTGTATAGTGCTCCATCACGTGGACGTTGAGCAGCTTGCCCCCGAACCCGAGCGCTACGCGGAGAGCCTCCACGCGTGCGCGCGCCTTCCTCGGGGAGATCCGCGGCGTCCTGCGGGAGCCCACGATACGCGACTATTTCGATCGGGTGGCCGAGAATGCACAGGTGCTGCGACAAGGGGAGGGCGACGCCGGCCCCACTGCGCGGCACGAAGGCCGAGAAACCGATGTCATCCGGACCTAGCATCGTGTGGACGCAGGCCGAGATATCGACTGTGTCTACCACGTACCCTTGCACTGCCGCCTTCCGCATAGACGCCGGACAGCGTCCGAACATCACCAGCCACAGCCGGGTCGTGGGGTGGCTCAATGACGTCGCGGCGCGGGCGGTGTTGATTTTGTTGATCTGTTTCCCCAGAGTGGTCGTGGGGTGGCAGGCGCCGCCGTCTCCAAGGAGAGCCCGGCCGACCTCCGGTGCGCCCAGGCGGTGGTGAGCTGTTTGACCGAGTGCGACCAACGGCGAGCCGGTGCGTCCGGCACCGCCCAGAGCTCCGCCGTGCCCGACATTTCTTCCAGGGCCCACGCCGAGCCCCTCTATCTGTACATAGGGGGCGCCGTTGGCGCCGGTCGCGCCCAGAGCGCCGTCGTGGCTCACAGGGCTCACAGCGAGTCCACCCACTTGTCCGCCCACAGCGAGACCGCCTGGCTGTTCATAGAGGGCGCTGGGACCTCCGGCACTACCCAGGTCGCCGCCGTAGCCGATCCCCCCCCCCGGGTCTTCGGCGAGCCGGTACCCTTGTCCGTAGAGAGCTCCGGTGGCTCCGCCACCGCCTAGAGCGCCGCCATAGTAAAGCCACGCTTCGGGCCCAGAGTGAGCATGCCCATGTGACTGTATGGGGCGCTGACGGCGCCGGCGCCACCGCAAGTGCCGTCGTGTCCGACTCCCCCCCGTTTGGTCGACAGTGAGCCCGCCCGGTTGTCCAGTGGGAACCCGGCGGCTCTGGCGCCACCCGGAGGACCGCGATATATGACCTCCCTTCCCGTGCCCGCGACGATTCCGCGTGCTGGTCCGAGAAGGGTGCAGGAGGCGCCGGCACCGCCGAGGGCACCGCCAAACTCGTACCCCCCCCCCGGGGCCGTGACGAGCCCGCCCGCCCGCCCGTTCGGGGTAAGGGGGCCCGGGCCGACCAACGTGAGCGTCCACAGTCCCGGCGACGGGGTAGCCGGTTACGGCAGACGTCGGTGAGAAAGCCCCGGCGACGAATTTCCCGACCGGTTGTCTTAGCGTTCCTTCTCCGCCAGGCCCGCTGTATGTCCTTGCTTCCTGGGTGGTTGCGCACATCCGCGATGTGCACTACCACGTTCCTACCACGTTCATTCGTTTACCTACGTAATCGAACGCAAGATCGTCGCTTGTGCTCTACCAGGTACATCTTATGATGCCTACGAGGTGCATTGTTGTATATAAAATGCAGTGTGCCTTACCAAGTACAACCATATATGGTGGGACACTGAACCCGTTGCGTGGGACATACATGGTAATATTTGTGTCCTCTTACAGTCGCCCAGTATAGCGGTTAGTCGTCGCACCACAAATTTCATTCTCCGGCGTTGTGACGGCAACAAGCACCATCTCACCAGCGAAATTTTGGCCATTCAGCCGTATCGTGGTTAGTCGTCGCGGCATGAAATTTGCTCATCAGCACTCTACCAGCAGTACACGTTATCGCACCGGCCTTATAGTGTCATTTAGCCGGGCCTATGGAGATCAGCTGCACGTCACGCTCGCGATGGCATCGATAGACACGGATGTCGAAGTGGGTCATTCTCGACCGATCCTGTACACGGCTAATCAGTGTGCGCTGTTCATATAATAAGTACGAGTGTTCCTCTCCAGTACTCGTACTTCTTCATGTATACCAGGTAGACCATACGAGCAACTCTCACCCTTCCCATTGGGAGCACCAGCCGAGAAAAAGTAGGGTAATGGCCAAACGGGGGCATAGGCAAAACACGTCAACGGGAGGCGCTCCCGCGTGCCCCAATCTGCTTCAAATACAAATCTGACGAACTGACAAGGTGCCCGCAGCCCATGCCGAGCACGCGCACCTTTTTTCTTTTTTTTTTCGGGAACGCTGTTGCGGCTACCGGCAACGTGGCGCAGGAGGGGCCAAGATGATCCCCCCTTTAGGCCACATTTTGGGCGCGGTAATCCGCCGCAATTCTACAAACCTTTCTAGTACTCCCGCGTGATCATCATTTCCCCCCACTTGACCGAAACAGTACCCCTTTGTGACCAATTCCGACACCTCAAAAACGAGTAGTGCAAGTACGTCTGAACGCCACCGCCCAACAGCCGGAATACACTACGAGCGGAACAACCAGTAGTTGCGAGTAGTTGCAATCTATTGTCTCCGAAATAATGACGGCACAAGAGACAAACAAGACAAATCAAATATTTATACTCTGTAGACGGAAACAAAAATGTTTCCTCTTAGAAAAGACAATGGAACAATCAGAAGACATGTCGTAGGTCGTGGGTGTTGCTCGGTGCTTGGTCTTCGGTGCTTGGTTGTCGGGCCGGAAGGAGCACGCACACACCAGCACCACACGGTTCACATCGAACGCGCAGCACAGACACCAGGAGACTTGGACCGTGATAGTACACCCGTACAGTAGTAGTCTCTCTATAATAGCGCCGGTATGTGCCAACCAGAAATACCGGAACTATAGAGGCAACCAGCACTGCTCCCCATACTGCCAGTACTCGCTGTTCCCATATGTACCAAGCGATTATACAGGCATTATAGCGGGCAACAGGCACCACTCAACCGGCCCTAGTGGGATCTCTACAGCAGTAAGTGTCGTATCATATAATATCATATACAGAGCGTTCTCGGTGACGGATAAGGGCATGCAATCTCTGCTTTCATCTTCGACATGTCGAGGCGCAACTCTGTACCACGTACGTATGCTGTACGCCTTGATAGAAGCTAACGACGGAACGCTTTTGTGTGTTCCCTCCGCCTGCCCGACAACCAAGCACCGAGGACCGAGCACCGAGCAGCACCCACGACCTACGATATGTCTTCTGATTATCCCAGGGTTAGGGATAGGGTCAGGATTAGGGTTATGGTTTGTATGTTCTAAGAAGCACGTATTTTTGTTTCCGACTACAGAGTTTAAACTCTTGATTTGTCTTGTTTGTGTCTTGTACCATAATTGTTTCGGAGACAAACGATCGCAACTACTCGCAAATACTGGATGGTCTGCTCGTGGTGTATTCGGGCTGTTGGGCGTTGATGTTCACACGTACTTGTACTACTCGCTTTAGGTGTCAAAATTAGTCACGAAGGGGTACTATTTCGGTCAAGTGGGGGGCAAATGATTGTCACGCGGGAGTACTAGATACATTTTGTAGAGTTGCAGGGGATTACCCCCCCCAAAATGTGGTAAAAAGGTGATATCATTTTGACTCCTCCTTCGCCACGTTATCGTTAGCCCCCACGACGTGCCCGAAAAAAACAAAACAAAGGTTGGCGTGGTCGGCATGGGCTGCGGGCGCCTTGCCAGTTTGAAGCAGGTTGAGGCACGTGGGAGCGCGTCCCGTTGGCGTGTTTTGCCTATACCCCCGTTAGGCACAAAAAACCGGGGGTATATACCCCCGTTTGACCATTACCCCAAAACAAAACCCTTCCGAGGGTAAACGAAGACTCGGCTGATGTCCCTGGTGATCGGCGAAACTGTGCTACATATTATATGATATCATACAATAAGGTGTGATGTGGTTTAGTGCTTTCCCTGCGCTGGCATACGTTTCTAGTTCAGTTTAGAGTTTCCTTCCTGACACATAGAACGTGATCTGTCCGATATCAGTTTTCGATTGTTGCTGTTCGCCGTTGGCGCATCAATACGAGGACGGTCCTACTGTGTCTGATGAGACGACGTGAGGTGGGCTTGCGTTGGTCACTACACAAAGTATGCGTTTTGGTTACCCAATGAATGCTGCACTCGTCTGTCCTATCCTCTCACAATCTCGCGGGTAACGCATGTTGTCCCCAGTTCATATGCATGAGCACTCTGATATACCGGTAGTAGTCTATGCTCGCTGCCTTAGAATCGACAAACCAGCCAACCCGCATGGCATTCGAGGTATATCGGTACCGATCGCTGCCGTTCGCTCGCTTGTGATACGACCTACTCAGCTCTGCACGTACCAGGAAGGAGTAGGTTGGATGTCGCAGACCCATGCAGGATGTTCGTACTCCGTTTGTCGATGTCGCCTTGCCAGTGAAGGAACCACCGCCGCAATTGCAGGAGAATCTACAGCAGTAGACTAGCTTCTACTGCAGGCCTATCAAACGGCAGAGGAAGTGTCGTTCCGTCTGTCGGCTTTGCTGTACTCTCAGGGCTATGCACGTGGGACGCTTGTAGCTTCAACAGTGATCGTCACTGTCCCCCTTTTGTCCGATCCTAACTGTCCATCCGACGGTAAGACCCCCCCAGTATCGTACACGTATTTTTAATTCGCCGGTTTATTGATTACCCTGCAGGTATTATATAGCTATACTATACCCGGTAATCGAAAGCCCCCGATAACAGACGTATGTCTGCGTCATGGTCCGGGTGTCGACGAAGAATATATACGGGTACGTAGTAGTAGTGTAACGTTATATTTGTCCAGGCCTTTTTGGCGTCAAACAAGGCGATAGTGTGACTCCACCCTATGTATGCGAAGGTCGACACCACCTTCAAGCGACCGCATCCCCATGACTACGGTGGCAGCGACCGTCCCCCGTGTGACTCCACACGGGCGACTTGTACTGCTCGCTGACGGCATCGTACGGCCGTCGCGAGCCAGCAAGTACACCTGCATCAGAACCCGGCGACACCAGGTGAATAATTGTGTCTTTACTACTGCATCAGCGATCTTATGGTGTAAATGCAGAGTAGATTATGTTGGCGCGCAGTACGCATCATGCGATGGCATACTGCAGCACCTAGGCAGTTGTGGTGCTCGCTCACGACACCGTACGGCCGTCGTGAGCCAGCAAGTGTAACTGCATCAGCACCCGGCGACACCAGGTAATTAACTGTCTCTTAACTACTGCATCAGTGATCATATGGTGTAAATGCAGTGTAGATTCTGTTGGCGCGCAGTAAGCATCATGCGACAGCATACTGCAGCACCTACTAATAGGCAATTGTGGTGCTCGCTGATGGCATCGAACGGCCGCCGCGAGCCAGCACGTAAATCGGCGTGACGACATTTTTCCGCACCATCGTGCGACACCAGGTAGGTTTGTTAATAGCTGCCATATCAACATGCAGCAGGGACCCTATCATACGTTGCGTTGTAGGCTCCGTCAAGAGATCTGTGAGACTGCACCGCGGCGGCTCATGTTGGCGGCACGGTAAATCTCGCCTCAGGGATTACTCATACTCGTGCTAGTATAACTCGTAGGTAATGTCCCAGTATTTATCCAGAAAGTCGTCATTTCAACATGCAGCAGGGACCCTATCATATGTTGCGTTGTAGGCTCTGTCAAGTGACCTGTGAGACTCCACCGCGGCGGCTTACATGGGCGGCATGGTAAATTTACGCCCGAGGGAGTACTCATACTCGTACGAGTATAATTCGTAGGTAATGTCCCAGTATATATCCAGTACCAGTACGTCTCTAGAGCGAGAACACAATTCTTGCCAAATATTAATGACGAGGCTGGCGAGCAGTATAAGGAGCGTACATCGCCACCCTCGCAAACCCCAGCGACTGCCGCGGCAATGACACCAGGTGGTAGTACTATGAATAGTAGACTATTCGGCTGTACATGTCTGTTGCAACGAGGCGGTCTCGCTGAACGCATCGTGCAGTAGAGATTCTGCCCTTCTACCAACACCAAATGGAGCAAACCAAGAGTACTCTTGGTGCTGGAAGAGTGTTCGTAGCAACTGCTTGAAAGGAAGGATTTTTGGCATGTCCGCCTCGATTTTCTGAATGGTCGCTACACATCCGCGATGCATACTCGAGCGTCTTCCGCGATTACGTCGACTGCCAATCACCGGCTACTCAATCGCACACTGCTCGTACCGCTTCTGGAGTGAGCTGGATCCAGCGAGGAAGCCCTGCCGGCCTTTCCAAAGCTTTTGCGCTCCGAGCTGTTGTGCTCCGTGTTCCGCGCAATGTCCCCAGACCAGGGAGCCCGGCCGTCAGGGCAGGGGAAGAGGAATAGGCACAGGTCTGGCTGGGTTCGCCAACCCAGTGACTACCTCAATCTGCTGACGTTCCCAGCAAGAACCACGACTCGCTTGTTGCTCTGCTCGGTCTTGCTAACCTACTCATGAGGTCTTCACCCAACAATGTGGCGGAAGGGCGCCTGTTCGCGCCCATACCAAAACACCCCCAGACCCCGATATAAACATACTCAACTCTCTCTACAATAAACCGTGACTTGCCAAACCGTTACTTGTTCTACCGAGAAATCTATCCTTTTGTACAAAATTGACATTTCAAAGAAATATCTTTCTTTCACCAGAACGATGCATTCCCTTGCGTTCCACCTGTTCGTCGTGTCTTTAATGTCCTCTCGCTAACCTTGCGGTTGAACAAGATTGCCCTTGGTGAGATTCACCCAGAAGTTAGGTGGTCTGTAGATAAACTAGAATATCACGCTCCGTAGCGCGGAGGGGGGTGCACGCCATGGGCTATATATTTCATTGCATCTGTTGGCAATATTTTTGTTGAGCATATTATTGATGGGTGCTTTCGTGGTTGTTGTTGCACGAGCGATCTTATGTCATCCCTTATCTTTCCATTAACGAATGTCACCATACTTCAGTAGTGAACTTCTCCTGCGGGATGTTCTGTACATAATTCACGTGTGTTCCGTTGTGCGAAGTGGGAGGCATGTTGTGGGCTTCATTTCGTTGCATCTGTTGGCAATGTTGTCGTCAACTCTCCTGCAAGTTGTTTAGTAAAAACAATAATTATGGCGAGTAGATGTAGAAAGCGCGTTACGTTGTGGAGAGCGGTGTGCCGGCTAAGTTACCGGCAGTGTGTGCCATGCCTTGCGTAGCACTGCACGTTGAATATGCCTTCGCAGTCTCAAGGGGTTTGCGTCTGCACTGCCTCAGCGGGTTTTGCCTTGAAACATCATGTGCGTGTGTCAGAACGAACCTTGCCATTACATGGCCGTTGGCATCACTTGTGATCATGACATTTGGCGATTGACCTTCTGAACCTTCAAATTCATCGAGCATACATTAAGCGGTGTGTTGGTGGGAACTATTTCACGAACGGTGTTATGCCATCGCCTATCTTTCCATTGACAACTATCGCCACACATTGGTGGTGAAATTCTCGTGCGAGATGTTCTGAACATTAATCACGTGTGCTTATTTGTGCCAAGGGGGGTGCATGTTGTGGGCTTGATTTCCTTGCATCTGTACAATGTTGTCGTTCTCTCCTGCAAGTTGATTTGTAGATGAAGAGTTTCGACGCGAGTAGACGTAGGAAGTGCGGCATGTTGTGGGGAGTAGTGCGCCTGCAAAGATGCCAGCAGGGTGCCTGCTAAGTTTCTCTGGATCAATTAGCGGGGAGGGAGGAAGCGAGAGATAATTGAACTCATGCATTAAATGGACTGGCAAAAAATAAGATACCTCTTGTCTCATATTTATGCCTTGCGCAGCTCTGGGCGGTGATAACGCTTTCGCGGTCCTAGGGGATAGCGTCTGCAATACCTTCGTTTGTTTTGTGCGAAGCATCACATACGTGTGTCATATTGAACCTTACCGTTACATTGCCGTGGTATCAATTGTAATTGTGACATTTGGCGATTTACCTTCCCAGTCCCCCTCCCATTCCTGGGCCTTTTCTGCCGTCGCCTTCCAAACACTTGGAATTGTATTTGCCCTTAACACCCACGACAACAGTTGATTTTGTTGTACCTCCCACCCGTCCTCTCTACCCCTCAAATCCTTCACTCCTTCTCGGAGCGTGTGTGCCGACGGTAGCCGGCACACACGCGGAACCTTGTACGTACTTACTCGTTCCAAACAGAAGTTATACAACAGATGCATTCGCTCGTGCGCATTTTGTAGAAGGCGCTTCGCTCCGCGGGCGGCATCCTCCCGCTACGCTAGCTCAGATAGAACAAAACACACAGCTGACAGAGGTTCATGGTTTGGAACAAATTGCGACTTGAAAGTGCCAAGAGCTCAACGCTCCAGGAAAATAAAGCGGACGTCGCATTCACGCATGCATCACACCATGATCCGTACGAAAGAGAAAGGACGGGGAGAAGAATAAGTAGTAGTAGTAGTGTTGGATCGTGAAGAGTTGGAAATAAAGGCAAGTACTTGCGCATCAAATCCCCATCTAGCTGCTGCTGCTTGTGGTTGTATACGTTTTCTGGACGGGCAGATTTTGATGTATCCGTTCGTTTTTAAAACACGGCGAGCTGCTGTAGAAGATGCTCTACTACATGATGTGAGTCACGGCGATGTGTAGAAGATGCTCGACGACATGATGTCGGTCGCCCTATATATCGTCACGTACTACGCGTTTTGCTCCGACATGTAGGGCTGATTGCGCTGTGCAGTGCTTGCAGTAGTAGTAGTTGATGATCGACCACAAAAATCATGCGAGCTCAGGAGCTGGGTATGCTTGCTGTGTGCTTTGAGCAGAAAAAAGCAGATAAATAGATGTACGAGTATAAATAAACGGTTATTGTACGTACGTACGAACCTAAACCTGCCTCGTACTGGTATGTATAATAAAAAGAAGACACATTAAAAAATCTGAAGAAAGCGAGCTGTAAATGTCCTACGACATAATAAACATGCTGATCTCGCCAAATCTGACTACTCGTACTTGAATTACTTACGTTGTCGCGCAGCAGCTACTTAGTACTACGCGTGCTTTGATGCCTTGAGGGCTGAGTGCACTGTGCTGTGCTGTTCTGTCTTTACTTTGTGGTGGAAGTAGCAGCCATGGGTGGGTGTGGTTTTATTGTGAGTCGAGCAGAAGAAGCAGGTATAGGTGCAAAATAAACGTGTCGTCTACGACCGTATCAGGATACGGGCAAAATAACCGTGCACCTACGTATTAATAGTACGTATTCGTATTGCACTCGTATTATAACACAGAAACCTGATAAAACGCTCACAACATAAAAAATATCGGAAAACATGTCGGAAATATATCGGAAAAACATGTACTGGTATCGGAAAAAAAAATCGAAAAACGATTCCTCGAAACACGAATCAGAACCGAAAAAGAGTCGAAGACTAGCGAGAAAATCGAGGAAGACGCAAAATAACGACGAAAGGAGGTAAAGGAAGGGAAAACGAAGAGAAACGAGAAAAAATAACGCGAAAAACGCGAAGAAAGCAAAGAACGCAAAGAATGCCGGGAAGGGTTCTCTGAGAAGGGAAGTTAGGCAGGCGTGTACAAGTGGGAGTGCTGAGAGCGAAGCAAGTCCTTGTAATCAAGGGATCAAGGTTTAAAAAAAATGCGGAGACAGATGTAATCATGTTGAACAACCGCTGTGCAGCAGTACTACCTCTGAAAGGAAAGTGCAGCATACAGATCAAGTCTTACAAGGGGTGCGCTTTTGTGCGTAACGACCACAAAAAACGACGACAGCGACCAGAGATAAAAACGATATCCACGCAAAAAAAAGACGCCTCCGGCCACCGTAGAGTTACTACGTAGCGGATGATGATGCTACTGCAAAGTTAGGTATGTCTGCAGACACACTAAGTCAAGAATACGCTGAAGTCGAGGTTTCAATTGAAGTACGTGAAAAACAGAAATCACCGAAAAACTCCCCGTTTGGGGGCTTTTTCTGATATGTTTAGTACTAGGGAATAAGCGGCACTCCCGCCCCACGGCGGTAGCGGCATGGTGAAGCAAGAAATTTCTACGGAGAAAATCAGACGCATATTACAGAACGAAACTAAGGATAGAGATAAACGGCAAAACAAGGGTGGGTTTTTCATAC
>JAYJMJ010265019.1:0-13806 GCA_036873875.1 Laminaria ephemera | reverse complement strand
CATGGGATTGTTCATCGGGTAGCACCTTTATTTTTTCCCCAAAAACGGGCTTTTGGAGAGGTATAGAGCTCCTTAAGAGTGAGGAGCCTCAGAAAAAAATGGGTGTGCACCTCTACCGTGTCATGCGTCTACAGGGTCTCCTCAGCTGATGCCTCAGCTGAGGAACTGCCCAGCATCGTCGGAGTAATCCCTGGGGTCTCACCACAGTATTCGTCGTATGCCTACAGTAGCTAGGTCGAGGGACTGCTCAGCAGAGGAACTGCCCAGCATCGTTGAAATATCACCGGTGCTATACCACAGTATTCGTCGTAGCCTACAGTAGCTAGGTCGAGGGACTGCTGCTCAGCAGAGGAACTGCCCAGCATCGTCGAAATATCACCGGTGCCGGTGTTTTACCACAGTATTCGTCGTATCCCTACGGTAGGGACGCGTGGTACGATAGAGGTAGCACATTTTAGCGTTTTTGTTTCTGAATGATGGGGCTCCTGAACCCAAATTCGTCGGATCGTCATTCTTGGTTTGCGATGTGAATATTTTTTCATGCCTATAGGCCATGGGTTTGGTCATTGGGTTGCACGTTCAGTTTACTCCAAATAAGTGTTCTTGGATGAAGTATATGAAGCTCCTCATGAGGAGCCTCAGAAAAAAAATGGTCCACCTTTCCCGTAGCATGTGTCGAATGGAATTTTTTTGTGCTTTACGGTTTCGCGATATGCACCACCGCCATGGATTCGGTTGCTACGCGCGCCAACAACATGTTTATTTCGAGCCACTCGCGCGAGTGGCCTGTACTCGGTTGTGAAAATGGTAGTAAAACATAACATCTCCCCTACCGTAGCGTGGGGCTCCCGTACAGACGCGTGCTGCGATAGAGGTAGGACTTTTTGCCTGAGACGGTTTCTGAATGACGGGGCTCCTTAACCCAAAATCGTCCCAATTTCAGCCCAATTTTTGTTTAACAATTTTCATGGCATACCTAGGTCATCTGGTTGTTCATGGGGTGTTCTGTTACCTTTGCGTTTCCCCAAATCAGTTTTTGGCAGGAGGATCGAGCTCCTCACGTGGGGAGCCTCAGAAAAAAAAATGGTGAACCTCTACCGTAGCATGTGTCTCCAGTATGTCGGTGTTTTGATGGCGGGCACACCTACTATTTACGACATTAGGCGAAGAACGCGGGCGCACTTCACTCGAGACGCGTGCTACGATAGAGGTAGCACTTTCCGGCTGTTTTGTTTCTGAATGACGGGGCTCCTTGTCCCAAAATCGTCGGAGTGTCATTCTTGTTTTGCAATATGATTTTGTTTGTATACCTAGGCCATAGGTTTGTTCATCGGGTTGCATTTTCGTTCTTCTCAAAGTCTGTTTTGGGGTGAGGTTTAGAGCCCCTCAAGTGAGGAGCTCGAGAAACTAAATGGTGCACCTCTATCGTAATATGTGTCTGGAAGCTCTTGTCTCGGTCTTCGCTGGGGAGCAGCGTCGTAGCCTGCGTAGGGCACTCGGAGGTGCTTGTTCTCGGGATCTTGTGGCTTGCTGACGCTCCGTCTTCGATAGCGGTAGCACGTTTGGGCAATTTTGTTTCTGGATGACGGGGCTCCTTAACCCAAAGAATCGTCGGAAAGCCATTCTTGGTTTGCAATATAGGGATATTTTTCATACCTAGGCCATGAGTTTGGTCGTCGGGTTGCGCTTTCAGTTTACTCAAACTACGTGCGTCCTCGCCTTATGAAGCTCCCCAGGTGAAGACGCGACAACTGGCTGCGATAGAGGTACCACTTTTCGGTTTTTTTGTTTCTGAATGACGGGGCCCCTTAACCCAAAATCGTCGGAATGCCATTCTTGTTTAGCGACTTGATTTTGTTTTGTATAACTAGGCCATGGGATTGTTAATCGGGTATACAGCACTTTTATTTCCCCTCAAATCGGTTTTCGGGAGAGTTATAAGAGCCCCTCAAGTGAGGAGGCCCAGAAAACAAAACGGTGCAGCACCTCTGTCGTAGCATGTGTCTGAGGAGCCTCAGAAATAAAATGGTACACCATTACCGTAGAAAGTGTCTGCTTCGGTTCCGGTTCTTCAAGTATTTCAGGTGCCGCAACCGGATTTAAAAAACGCGGTTTATGTGAGTCGCTCCGGTGTTCGCGTCAGTCTTTCGTGTATTATTTAGACGACGCGTGCTACAATAGAGGTCTAGCACTTTTTGGCTTTTGTTTTGTCTGTGAATGACAGGGCTCCTTAACCCAAAATCGTCGGAATTTCAATAGTTTTTAGCAATACTTGAAGTATAATTTTCGTTGTATAACTAGGTCCATGGGATAGTTCATTGGGTAGCACTTAGATTTCCCCCCCAAGTCAGTTTTTGAGAGAGGCATAGACGCGTGCTACGATAGAGGTAGAACTTTTCGGCTTTTTTTTGCTTCTGAATGACGGGTCTCCGTAACCCAAACTCGTCGGGAGGTCATTTTTGTTTTTTGCAATATGAATTGTTTGTATACCGAGGACATGAGTTTGTTCGTCGGGTCGCACTTTCAGTTTACTGAAAATCGGTTTGTGGACGAAGTACAGAGCACCTCAGGTGAGGAGCCTTAGAACCAAACGGGTGCACCTCTATCGTATTATTAATAGCATGTGTCCATAGAGCTCCTCAAGTGAGGAGCCTCAGCGACAAAACGGTGCACCTCTACCATAGCGATAGCGGTAGCATGTTCGACCAGCATATGTCCTCTGCTTGACGGGGGCTCCTCAACTGCGGAACAGCCCGCCGTTGTCGTTGGATTGGTTTAGACGCGTGCACATTTTGGCATTTTACTTTCTGAATGACGGGGCTTCTTAGCCCAAAATTCGTCGGAACGTCGTTCTTGTTTCGCAATAATATGTGTTTTTTTTTTGTCTATATACCTAGGCCGTAGGTTTTTGTTCTTCGGGTTGCACTTTCAGTTTACTCAACAATCAGTTTTTGGGCGAGGTTTAGAACTCGTCAAGTGAGGAGCTCCCGTAGCTCCCGTAAAACAGAAATAATGCACCTCTGTCGTAGCACGTGTCCCGTTGTCGTTGTGTCTAAACAAACGCCTGGGCGGTGCGATTGTTCATCGGGTCAAGCCCACACTTTGTTTTCCGCGTCAGGAGTGGGGTGTGAGATAAGAGAGCTACTCAAGCGAGGAGATACATGCCACGATAGAGGTGCACCCGTTTATATTCTGATGATGCTCCTCACCTGAGGAGCTCTGCACTTCCACCAACAAACCGATTTTGAGTAAACCGAAAGTGCAACCCGACGATTCAACTCATGTCCTCGGTATACAAACAATTCATATCGAAAATCAAGAATGACGTCCTGACGATTCGGGGTAAAGGAACCCCGTCATTGTCATTCGCAAACAAACAAAAATGCCAAAAAAGTGCTACCTCGATTGTAGCACGCGTCAGGTGTCTTGGACAAAATCAGGTGTACTCCCCAATCTTAGTATGTGCGTTTTGACTCTCTTTTGTGGCCCACATCGTTCGCGAGGACAAGTTTTAGACGCGCATCTCTGTTTACTTTTGCAAATTTACGAGGTGATCATATATGTTGTTTACCGACTCGTGCTACGATAGAGGTAGCACTTTCTTGGCAAAAACATACTATGCGTGACGGGGCTCCTTAGCCCAAAAATCGACGGAATGCCATTCTGTTTTGGCAAGAACATGTTTTTTTGTACCTAGGCCATGGGTTTGGCCATCGGGTTCCACTTCTAGTTTACTCAACGTCAGCTGTTTGGGTGAGGTATAAAGCTCCTCAAGTCAGGAGCCTCGGAAAATAAAATGGTGCACTTATACCGTAGCATGCTTCACGTGACACCCCCAACCCTCCTTATCCTGCAAATACAGCTCCTCGTCAAGAACTTCACGCTGGATTCAATCTCGGTTACGCCTAAGCAGACCACCTTCGTGCTCGCCGTGGACTACATGACTGACTACAGCGACTGGCTTTTCATACAGGTATGAAGGATTTCATTGAAGACTCAAGGCTCGGCAGCGCGTTTAATACAATCTCTTGTTTCAGCTTGTACTTGAGACTCGCATCGACATTGGTCGCTTGGTGTACAAAGTTCAACTGGATATTATTGCTGTACCCCTATCTCGCGTGTTCACGATGGGGACGAGCGCCACGATAGAGGCAGCACTTTCCGGCTTTTTTGTTCCTGAATGACGGGGCTCCTCAACCCATAATTGTCGGAATGTCGTTCTTTGTTTTGCAATAGGATTATTTATGTATGCCTAGACCATCATGGGTTTGTTCATCGGGTCGCACTTTCATTCTTCTCAAAATTATTTTTTTGAGTGAGGTTTAGAGCTCCTCAAGTGAGGAGCCCGAGAAACAAAATGGTACTACCTCTATCGTAGCATACGTCTGGGGAACATTATTTTTCAGGTACGACATGAACATGTACTCTGTGATGTCACGTGGCCGACACTGTCGGGGGGACGTTATGGCCATCAGCACGTCCGAACCTCGCCTGCAAGTCAGATAAGCGATGGAGGCATGCTACGGTATCGGGGCATCATTGTTTTTCTGGAGCTTCTCACTTGAGGAGATCTATCCTCTTCCCCAAAATTGATTTGGGGAAAAATAAGAAGTATTCCCCGATGAACGATCAAATGAACTACGTATTATTTACGGTGAAAACTAATTTTTTTTTAAAGAACGAATTTCCGAAGATTTCGGGTTAAGGAGCCCCGGCGATCAGAAACCCCGTTTCAGCCAAAAGGCGCTACGTTTGGGATGCTATTGGCTAGACAAAGTATTTATGGCTGGCAGACAGGGGACGCGTGCTACGATAGAGGTAGCACTTTTTTTGCTTTTTTTTGTTTCTGAATGACGGGGCTCCTTAACCCAAAACCGTCGGAATGTCTTGCTTGTTTTTCAATCTGAGTTTTTTTGGTGTACGTAGGCCATGGGTTTTGTTCATCGGGGGTTGCACTTTCAGCTTTCTCAAAATTAGCTTGTAGGTGTGAGGTTCAGAGCTCCTCAAGTGAGGAGCCTCAGCAAAAAACCGGTGCACCTCTATCGTAGCATGCGTCTTGGGTCAGGTATACAACTCCATTTCAACTGAGCAATTACCCATAGACGCGTGCTACGATAGAGGTAGTAGCACATTTTGGCGTTTTTTTTTTGTTTTCTGAACAACGGGGCTCTTTAACCCAAAATCGTCGGGATGTCATTCTTGTTTTGCAATCTGAATTTTTGGTGTACCTAGGCCATGGGTTTGTTCATCGGGTTGCGCTTTTTAGTTTTTACACAAAATCAGTTCGTGGGTGAGGTACAGAAGCGCCTCAAGTGAGGAGATGAAGAAAAACGCTGGTGCACCTCTATCGTGGCATGCGTCCATATCATCGTTGGAATCCCGTTTTGGACGAAGGCCGCGCTAGGGGGTCACCATGCGGGCCTCCTTTTGTCAGCGGCTCAGCGCCAGCCGCGACATCGTCTACTCTACTTTTCTTTTGCGAGTCTGAACTTTTTGTGTTTTTTTGGCTTCGTGGTACGCACACGGCCATGGAAATGCTTGTTTCGAATAAAAATGTTTTTGAAGAACGCGTGCTACGATAGAGGTAGCACTTTTTTTGGCGTCGTTTTTGTTTCTGAATGACGTGAATGACGGGGCTCCTTAACCCAAAATTCGCCGGAATGTCATTCTTTGTTTTGCCATATGAGTATTTTGTATACATACGTAGGCCATGGGTTTGATCATCGGGTTGTACTTTCAGTTTTACTTAAAACAACTTTTGGGGGGGGGTATAGAGCTCCTCGAGGCAGGAGCCTCAGAAACCAAATGGCACCTTTACCGTAAGCATGCTGCGATAGAGGTATTACGGAGGACCATAGTAATCAGGACCTACGATACACGCAAAAACGTATGTATTCCCTGTTTTTACTAACTATATTTGGTCCCAATTACTATGTACCCCCGTAATACGGTTTTGGGTGATGTACAGAGCCTGAACTCGGTGGTGTAATGAACCCCCCCCCCCCCCTCACGCAACCTTTTTCCTAAAGATGCGTGCTGCGATAGAGGTATCACTTTTTGGCTCAAACGTTTTTGAACGACGGGGCTCCTCAACCCAAAATCTTTGAAACTTCGTTCTTTTCTTTTCTTTTTGCAAATAACTTTCTATGTATACCTAGGTCATCTGATTGCTCATCGGGTAAATAGTACTTACTAGTACTTACCCTGGTATATTTTTCCCCCAAGTCAGTGGTGGGGAGGAGGATAGAGGAGGGTAGAGCTTCCTCAAGTGAGGAGCCTCGGAAACAAAATTGCGCACCTCTACCGTTGCAATGCGTCTTGTGAAACGAAAAAACATTTCTTGAATGCCTTGGTCGTGGGGTCAGCCTTCGGGGAAAGTGTACACTCAGCATCTAAACCAATTGACGTTGAGGGATAGAGCTCCTCGATATATGGGGATGGGGAGCCTCAGAAGTTGCTAGTGCACCCCGACCTTTCCGTAGCATGCGTCGACTAGACTCAACAAAATTACCCGAAACTTGATTTCCTTCCTCGCTCCCAATTCTTCGTTTTTTAGAACGGTGGGACCCCGGCCTCGACGGAGGAGGAAGATTCAGCCAAGCGATACATCCGCTGCGCCCGCGACCTGGCTAGGCTGGTGTACAGCGACACCATATATACGTGAGAATATACGTGAGGATTCCGGCAAGATCTGGCCGTACATCTGCCACCAACGCAGCCGCCTAGATTGACACATGCTACGATAGAGGTGCACCAGCATATTTCTGAGGCTCCTCACTTGGGGAGCTCTGTAGTTCACCCGCAGACTGATTTTTGAATAAACTGAAAGTGCAACCCCATGAACAAACACATGGCCTAGGTACACAAAAAAACAATATCACAAAAACAAGAATGACATGCCGACAACCGACGCGTGCTACGATAGAGGTAGCACTTTTAGGAAATTTTGTTTCTGAATGACGGCGCTCCTTAACCCAAAATCGTCGGAATGTCGTTCTTTGTTTTTCAATCTGAATTTTTCTATACCTAAGCCATAGGTTTGTTCATTGTGCTGCACTTTCAGGTTTAGAGCTCCCCAAGTGAGGAGCCTCGGAAAAAAATCGGTGCACCTCTATCGTAGCACGTGTCAACCTTGGGTTAAGGAGCCCCGTCATTCAGAAACAAAAACGCCAAAAAATGCTACCTCTATCGTAGTACGCGTCGAACTGCCTAAACCGACTCATGCAACGGTAAAGGCACACCATTTGTTTTCTTCATCTCCTCACTTGAGAAGCTCTATACCTTACCCAAAAGCTTGTTTTGAGTAAACTAAAAGTGCAACCCGATGACCCAAACACCCTTGGCCTAGGTATGAACAATATTTCATACTGCAAAGCAAGGATAGCATTCCGAACTAAATATGGGTTAAGGAGCCCCGCCATTCAGAAAATAGCTTTGCCAAAAACAAAAATGTGCTGCCTCTATCGTAGCACGCGTCAACCATTCATTGCACGATTTAATTTTCCAGTCCCAAATTAGTTCTTGCCGTTTCGGTTCGGAGATGTTCTCATTGAAAAAAACTTTTGGTATGACTCCATCGTTTGCCATCAGAGGCTCGTATGTCGACACACGAAGCTCACAGACACATGCTACGATAGAGGTGCACCACTTTGTTTCTCGAGCTCCTCACTTGAGGAGCTCTCAACCTCACCCAAAAAAGAATCTGATTTTGAGAAGAATGAAAGTGCAACCCGACGAACAAACCCATGGCCCGGGTATACGAAAAAGTCATATTGCAAAACAAGAATGACATTCCGATAATTTTGGGTTAAGGAGCCCCGTCATTCAGAAACAAAATGGCCGAAAGGTGCTACCTCTATCGTAGCGCGCGTCGAAGCTCACACCAAATATATCGCCACCGTCACGTGTTGTGGCATGTCCTGTGCTTCTACCTCGTCTCCCTCGAGTGTGGAACATAACTTGAACAAACATTAAGTTTTGAAATTTTCTTCATGGTTTGGTGGAGTTCGCGCATGACGCGTGCTACGATAGAGGTATCATTTTTAGGCTGTTTTTGTTTTCTGAATGACGGGGCTCCTTAACCCAAAATCATCGGAATGTCATCCTTGTTTTGCAATATGTTTTTTAGTGTATACCTAGGCCATAGATTTGTTCACCGGGTTGCAGTTTCATTCTTCTCAAAATCAGGTTTTTGGTGAGGTTTAGAGCTCCTCAAGTGAGGAGCCCGAGAAACAAAATGGTGCACGTCTATCGTAGCGTGTGTCGATATTCAACATCATCGCCCCCAAAGAAAGGCTTCGCGTATCGCTCCCCGGTGTGCTGTGCTTTTAGAACAGCGTTGATATACGTCCTCAAACCCCCTTTGTTTGTGCACACGCGGCCACGCATCCTGCCCAAATACGCAAACCGCTTCGTTCTTGTGCACACACAGCGAGGTCAACCTAACCCAAACACGCAAGCTCCTTTTCGCTTGTGCGGACTATGCGAACCATCCTACCCAAAGCACGAAAAATCTTCGTTTTCTGGGCATAGATTCTGTGGACACATCGTGAAGCGTTCTACCGAAACACGCAAACCCCCTTTTCGCATGTGCACGCACAGCGAGGTACCCCGCCCAGAACACGCGACCTCCTCCACCCGTACACACGCATTAAGGCATGCTACATAAACGTGCAAAGCCCCCCTTCGTGTATGCACACACAGCGAAGCATCCTAATCAATCACCCAAACCCCTTTTCGCTTGTGCACACGAAGGGAGACATCCTGCCCAAAACACGCTAAAATCTCTTACTTTAGGGACACGTGAATTCGAAATATCGATGAAAATCAACGAGCAATGGGGACGTTGAACCCTAAACGCGACAAAAATGAAGGTATCGTACTAGGAAGGAGAAGGGGCGCGCGACGCCTTTGACCACGGCTTGTCCAGAAGATCGCTGCGGGTAACGCCTCCTCCGAATTGAGCTGGGCAATAATAAACATGACGAAAAAACAAATGTGAAGCACACCACCCGAATACGCAACCCCCGCTTGGCTTGTGCACACATTGCGAATCATCCCACCCAAAACACGCAAAATCTCATTTTTTTGTGGACATATATATATTGTGAAGCATCCTACCCAAAACAAGCAAACCCCTTTTCGCTTGTGCACGCGTTCCAAACCATCCTATCCAAAATAGACGTGTGCTACGATAGAGGTAGCACTTTAAGGACGCATGCTACGGTAGAGATGCACCCTTTTTTTTCTGAAGCTCCTCAATTCGGGATCTCTATACCTCCCCGAACAAAACGATTTTGAGAGGAAAAATAAAAGCGCTACCCGATGAACAATACCATGGCCTAGGTAAACAACGAAAGTTATTGCAAAAAAAAAAAAACGAAATTCCGACGATTTGGGGTTAAGGACCCCCGTCATTCAGAAAAAAATTCTACCAAAAAGTGCCACCTCTATCGTAGCACGCATCTAAGGGCAAATTTTTTACTGCATGACGGGGCTCCTTAACTCAAAATCGTCGGAATGTCATTCTTGTTTTGCAATCCGAATACATTGTACGCCTAGTAGGCCATGGGTTTGGTCGACGGGTTGCACTTTCGACGCGTGCTACGATAGAAGTAGCACTCTTTGGCTTTTTTTTTGTTTCTGAAGGACGGGGCTCCTTAACCCAAAAATCGTCGGAATGTCGTTCATGTTTTTCAAATCTGATTTTTTTTTGTGCACGTAGGCCATGGTACTTTTGATCTGGTTGCACTTTCAGTTTACTCAAAATTGGTTTGTGGGTGAGGTTCAGAGCTCTTCAAGTGAAGGAGCCTCAGAAAAAAAATGGTGCACCTCTATCGTAGCATGCGTCTTTCAGTTTGGGTGAGGCATAGAGCTCCTCAAGTGAGGAAGGAGCCTCAGAAACAAATTGGTGCACCGATACCGTAGGACGCGTGGTACGATAGAGGTAGCACTTTTTGGGAAAATTGTTTCTGATATGAATATGACGGGGTTCCTTCACCCAAAATCGTCGGAATGTCATTCTTGTTTTGCAATATTTTTTTCTCTTTTTTGTATGCCTAAGCCATAGGTTTGTTCATCGGGTTGCATTTTTCATTCTTCTCAAAAACAGTTTTTTCGTTTCACATTAGAGCTCCTGCAGTGAGGAACCCGAGAAACAGAAGGGTGCACCTCGACCGTAGCATGTGTGAATACGCAAAATCTCTTTTCTTTGTGGACACATTGTGAATCACCACACCACACGAATAGGTTGTCTGTAAACATAACGGAAACAAAGCAATGGACAAAAAACGACGTTTATTTTGCGGTGAGAATGAGGCATGTCTGTGTCGGGGATCTTAGTCGTCAGAGTCCATGGTAGCGATCAGAACTGAGCACCCCACGAGCAGTCTTTATGCGGGACTCGTCGCGTGCAGGCTAGCAAAAGCACGCCGAACGCAATGCGAGTTGGGGCTCTCGCTGATAACGTGAGTAGACATGAGATACCTATCTGGGCGTGAATATAAGGACCGCTTTTATATTACCATTAATATAATAATGGTCCTTATATTTACGTCCAGAGTGGTAGTCGCTGGGACGCATCCTACGGTAGAGGTGCGCCCTTTGTTTTCTGGGGCTCCTCAGATGAGGAGCTCCATACCTCTGCCAAAAAATGATTTGGAGAAAGCTAAAAGTGCTACCCGATTAACAACCCCATGGCCTAGGTAAACAACGATCATTGTTGCAAAAAAATAACGAAATTCCGACGATTTTTGGGTTAAGGAGCCCCGCCATTCAGAAAAAACGTTTCATCCAAAAAGCGCTACCTCTATCGTAGCACGCGTCCTGGATTGCCCTGCCAAGCCAGGCATTTGAGCCTTTCTTTACACGAAAAATCTCTTATTTGGTTGACACATTGTGAAGCACCCTACCCAAAGCACGCAAAATATCTTATTTTGTGCACGCGCAGCGAAGCATCCTACCTAAAAAACGTGCAAACCCCTTGTGCGCGCACACAGCGAGACATTCTACCCAAAACACGCAAAAACAGTTTCGCTTGTTCACACACCTTTTTTTGCGTGTGAACACGCAGCGAGGCCTCTTACCTCAACACGCAAAAGCCGCTTCGCTTGTGCGCACATCGCGAACCACCCTACCCGAAACACGCAAGATCTCACATTTTGTTCCCACGCCGTGAAGCATCCTACTACCTAAACACGCAAAACCCTCTTTCGCTTGTGCACACGCAACGAGGCAACCTACCTGAACACGAAAACCCCGTTTCGCTTGTATCCCACCCAAAACACATAAAACCTCTTATTTCATGGACATATTGTGAAGTAGACACGTGCTACGATGGAGGTAGCACTTTTTGACTGAAACGTTTTGTGAATGACGGGGGTCCTTAACCCAAAATCGTCGGAATGACATTCTTGTTTTACAAAATGATGTTTTGGATACCTACTTTAGGCGATAGGTTTGTTCATCGGGTTGCGCTTTCATTCTTCTCAAAATAATGTTTTGGGTGAGGTTTAGAGCTCCTCGAGTGAGGAACCCGAGAAACGAAATGGTGCACCTCTATCGTAGCATGTGTCAAACCCGTTTTTCGCTTGTGCACACGCAACGAGGCAACCTACCTGACCACGCAAACCCCGTTTCGCTTGTATCCCACCCCAAACACACAAAACATCTTATTTCATGGACAAAAATTGTGAAGTATCTTACCTAAAACCATGCAAAATATCATGTCTTGTGCACACGGAGCGAAGCCCAAAACACGAAAACTCACTTATTTTGTGGACTCATTGTGAAGCATCCTACCCAAGCACGCAAACCCGTTTGGCTTGCGTCCTACCCAAACCACGCAAAATCGCATATTTGTTTGGACACACTGCGAAGAACCTACCCCAAAAGGCGCATAATCTCCTATTTCGTTTTCACGCAGCGAGGCATTCCGAGCCGCCCTTATCCTTCTCGACGAGGACGCCCTCAGCCGCAAGGGTTTCAACGGCCCTTACGCCGACAGTACCCGGCAGAAGGGTTTCGTCACGTTCGGCGTCTCGCACATCATGAAGATTCTCGGCAGTGTGGAGATGGCGAT
Source organism: Laminaria ephemera (assembly GCA_036873875.1). NCBI lineage: Eukaryota > Phaeophyceae > Laminariales > Laminariaceae > Laminaria > Laminaria ephemera. The sequence goes on along the minus strand of JAYJMJ010265019.1, from coordinate 1,727 downwards.
GAGGGCGGCGTGGTATCAGAAGTGGAACGTGCACTTGTTCGCTCGTCCGGAGGTAAGACTCTCCGTCCCCCTTAAGGTCGCTTCAGGCCCCCTCCCCCTTGACGTCAACTCAAACGTGCAAAGTATTGATCTGTGACGCGAACGCATTTGTGACCAGGGCTGCGGTACGGGGGTTCCCCCCAGTTTCACTACCAACGCTTACTACGATACAGGCAGCACTTTTTGGCTGAAACGTTTTCTGATCGACGGGGCTCCTTAACACAAAAATCGTCGGAAACCCATTCTTTGTTTTTTTTTTGCAACAGTTTTCACTGCATGCCTAGGTCATTTGATCGTCCGTCGGGTAATACTTTTTTAGTTTTTCCCCAAACCAGTCTTGGGGAAGAGGATAGAGCTCCTCGTGTGAGGAGCTTCAGAAAAAAAAACGGTGCACCTCTACCGTAGCATGCGTCTTGATACTTAAATCAACTATTACGGGGGTACATAGTAATTAGGACCAAATATAGTTAGTAAAAGTAGGGGAATACATAGGTTTTTGTGTGTATCGTAGGTCCTGATTACTATGTTATTATGTCCTCCGTAATAGTCGAATTAAATACTTCCCACCGCTATAGAGTACAAATTTATGGCATATCTGTTTCCAGACCAAGCAGCCAGCTGGACGCCCCCTCCTCTAAATCTCGATGGGTTGGCGTCGAGTGGCGACGACGCTTTTTAAACAAGCCACCTCTTGTGTACGGGGTTGGTGTCGGTTGGCAACGACGCTGTAAAACACGCCTCTCACTACGTGAACTGGACAACCATGGTACCGTCTTTTTTTTTCTCGTTTTTATATTTTGGCGGTACTCGAGATGGTGGTCGAGTTAGATCATGTTGTGCGGAGTGGAGAACCCTAACTCCGTGCAAGGGGGATGATATCACATAGTGTGCATATGATAAGGCACCCACGATGCAGTTGCATAGTATACCCATTGCTGTCTCTGGAAGTGACCACACCAGAAAACAAATATCTTCATTCGAAGCTGTCATCCGAAATGCAAGAAAGTACTTGCAGTATGCAGCTCACCCTTAGTATGCAGCTCACCCTTCATGCGACTCGCCGAACACCTCACGGCGCTTCGCGCTTGGTGCACGCGATGTCTGCCGGTGAAAACCCGACGTGCTCCGTCCCGGCATTGTAGGGATGCGGGGGTCAATGGTCATATGACTAGCGGCTATGCATGAAATGAGTACACCCCCCCCCGAACTTTGGCCGGATAAGATGTTTATTACAGCTGTTCGTCAGCCCTCTCCTTTTTTTCTACATCTAGTGCTTGCTGCAAATTGGTACCATGAGGCCCCCCCCCCCCCGAAAGGATGCGTGGTTTATCGCAGCAATTCAGAGTAATCAATAGAGAAGGGTGATGGAAACCGGACGGGTACCAGGTATTAACATATTGTCGTACTAACGTCGAAGGTTCTGGACTAGTGTCGTCGTAACCTACAGGAGTACTGTGCTTTGGCTCGAAGGGATAGATGCTCATAAAGAGAGCCCGGATAATGGACTAAGCGGCCCCTTGACCCCCTGCAGAGCTGCACCCATGTTTTTGGGAACACATCGCTCGGAAATAGTATGGGATACTGGTGACAGTAGCAAAAGGGTAGGTTCGCGGTCACTTGGACGAGCTGTCTTTTTGTCTGTGCCTTACTTGTCCTAATGTACATGTGTAAAACGGGGGGGGGGGGGG
>JAYJMJ010264998.1:0-13815 GCA_036873875.1 Laminaria ephemera | reverse complement strand
GAGATTTGTGATAATGGAATAGATGATGATTTCGATGGTTTGATTGATTGGCAGGATACAGATTGTATGCCAGATACCATACTGATTGAGATTTGTGATAATGGAATAGATGATGATTTCGATGGTTTGATTGATTGGCAGGATACAGATTGTATGCCAGATACTATATTGATTGAGATTTGTAATAATGGAATAGATGATGATGGAGATGGCCTCATCGACTGTGCAGATACAGACTGTGAGCAACCCGTCATTGATTCTATGATCGTAAATACGCCAAATATTTGTCTGGACTTGGAGGATGGGAATATTTATATCGCTGCTACGGGCAATAATTTATTGTATAGTGCAGATGGAGGTAGCACTTTTCAAAATGATTCTTTCTTTTCCGATTTATCTTTCGATTTGTTATATGCTTATCCGATTATAGTAGAAGATAGTGTTAGTGGTTGCTTTGACTATAAATTTGCAGACCTTGTAATGCCCGATTGTATGGACACAATTGTCCCTATTGATACACTACCCGTACCTGTAATAGACCCAGATAGTTTGCAAGGCACTGCCTACGAAGAAGGGGATGCAAATGCTCTTGAATTCAAAATTCAGATTTTAGAATCTTATACAGATAGTGCCAATACTTGGGGCGTTTACGTACGACCAAAAGGAGGTTTTGATGCGCCTACTAATGAACCGCTTACCGCCTCTGGTCAGGTAACAATTATCATGGAGCAGACAGCAATGAACGACTCTATTCATAATATTCAAAGCATCTATGGCAATTGGGATACAGATGTTAGTTATGGAAAATATAGACCTATTAATGCTATTCCTTCTCCAATAGAACATGCTTATTTCTTTGTCGGTTTACAAGATGAAGGGGTCGATGGAATTCCTTTAGAAACGAATCAAGAGACTTTATTATTTACTTTCCAAACGACACACGCTTGTCCAGATACGCTAGGTTTGTTTGATAATAATAATCAGCTACTTGAGAGTTATTTTATGGACGAATTGCAAATGAATCCAGGGATGGATTTAGCAGTAATTAATAAGAATACTGGCTCTATCTATAATTGGGCAGGGAACTATGCACCCTATGCTTTTAATTGCCAAGACTTATCTAATAATGAAGAAATAGACAGCTTGCCAAGTAATCCTGTAGCAGAACCTGTTTTTGAATTTAAAATTCAAATTCTAGAGCCAGCATCAGATAATTTAAATGTTTGGGGAGTCTATGTTAAACCAGTAGCTGGATTTGATGCCCCTAATAATGAGGCAATATTAGGTTCTGGTCAGGTAACGATTATTATGGAACGAACGCCTAGTAATGATTCAATTTATAATGTTGAACCAGCATTGGATGTATTTCTCCATACACAATCCAAATATAGCCCTTTTAACGCGCTCTATGATTATTTTTCTATTAGTGTGGATGGTAACGTAAATAGTGGACTTCCGCTTGAAACGAATCAAGAGACTTTATTATTTACTTTCCAAACAACACAGTATTGCCCAGATACTTTAGGTTTATTTGATAACTATACAAATGCGTATTTAGAAGATTTTCAAACGCCTAATCTTAATCTTGGAATGAGTTTTCCTGTTTTTAATACCTCTACTGGTAAAATCTATAACTGGAAAAGTAATTATGCTCCGGGGGCTTTTAGTTGTGCAGATTGTGATGCGGATGGTATTCCTGATGGAATAGAAGATATTAATGGAGATGGTTTATTTGTTTGTGAAGAATCATTTGATAGTACGAGTACGCCTCCTGTTCCAGTGAATGAGGTAGATAGTTTGCCTACTACTGAAATGGCTCATTGTTTGGATGGCATAGATAATGACGGTGATGGAGATATAGATTGTGATGATAGTGATTGTAATAGACCTAGTATATTATTGGTGTCAACAGCTGATCCAAATAATTGCTTATTCAATAATGGTAACATTTCGATTGTGGCTGATGGAAGTGACTTACTATATACTATAAATGACGGCATCAGCTATCAATCATCTAATGTATTTACAGACTTACAAGACGGGGTATATTCAATTCGAGTAAAGAATTCCATTACGAATTGTGATGTTACCTATATGGATACAGTCTTATTGCTTAATGATCTAACAACTCTAAGCGAAGATAGTGATTCGGATGGCTTAACAGATTGTGAAGAAATAACGGGCATAGATGATCCCAACACCATTAGAATGCCGATAGATAGTCTAAGTTCTGATCCTTTAAATCCTTGTGATCCTGGGGCAGAACTAGTACAATTAATTTGTCCAGCAGATATTACGGTCAATTGTGAGGAGCCTCTGGCTTCTATTAGGTCACTATTATATGCAGTTGTATCAAATGACACTTTATTAATGGATACGGTTGGTTACTTTGAACTTGATACGACTACTATGACAGTAGCAACTTGTGATAAAACGATTATTCGAGTATGGAATATAGCCAATGAATGTGGAGAAGTATCTATTTGTGAGCAAGTGATAAGTATAATGGATGAAGAAGCACCAGTTATCAGCTGTGCGCCAGATATTACAATTAGTTGTGAGATGGATAGTTTGTTATTCCTACCAACTCCACCAATAGTAAGTGATAATTGTAGTGCTTCCACTTCTTTGCTAGTAAACTACGCTGACATACATACAGATAGCATAAGTTGTGGCAGTCTAATAGCAAGACTATGGACAGCAATAGACGAATGTGGTAATACTTCGACCTGTGAGCAAATGATAAGCATCATAGATGATGTTGCACCTATAATAATTTGTGATTCAATTATAACAATTAGTTGCGAGATGGATAGTGTATTCACGCAAGTTATTGCTCCGATAGTAACAGATAATTGTAGTCCAGTAACATCCTTATGGTTGATGCAGGAGGATATATTCCTAGATACCTTAATTTGTGGCAATACTGTTTTAAGACTATGGACAGCAATAGATGACTGTGGAAATACCTCAACCTGTGAGCAAATGATAAGCATCATAGATGATGTTGCGCCTAGTATTACCTGTATGCCAGACCTAACGATTAGCTACGAGACGGATAGTTTACTATTGCAAGTGACAGAACCAGTCGTCTTTGATAATTGTACTACGGTGGATGTTATGTATATAGATACAACAACTATTCTGTGTGGTCATACAAAGGATATTATCAGGTTATGGACGGCAACAGATGCTTGTGGAAATACATCAATGTGTGAACAAACGATAAGCATAATAGATACAATTGCCCCAATAATAACTTGTGCACCAGATATAACAATCAATTGTAATCAATCGACTACACCAAGTTTAGCGGACTATCCAATGGTAGTAGAAGATTTTAGGTTTATTGATTCTTTCGCACTTACTTATGAAGATGTAACGGTTGGCAGTCCAGATCCTTGTAGCAGTAATGCAGGGGATATTATACGGACATGGGTGGCTGTAGATGCTTGCGGGAATCAGTCGACTTGTGACCAAATTATTATTCTAATAAACCAACCAGCAAGAGTGTATGCGAAGCTATTCTTAGAAGGCTATTATGATCCTATCTCCAGTAGCATGCATACGCAATTAAAGGATAAGAATTTATTGCCCTTTCAGCAACCCTATAATACGGCTCCCTGGCAGTATACAGCCTTAGATAGCGTTGCTACTTTTCCTGAGGGAGTAGTTGATTGGATATTGCTCATGACTAGAGATTCGAATGGAGTAGTACTAGACCAAGCTACTGGTTTTGTGAACGAAGCAGGAGAGCTAGTTGCTACTGATGGCACCATGGGGATTCCTATTTTGGAGGCGATAGGCAGTACGATTTCTATTCATCACCGTTCGCACTTGGCTATTCTAACTGCTACCCCTTATGTTGGAGGCGTATATGATTTTACACAAGATGGTAGCAAGGCATTAGGAAATCATCAATTGAAAGAACTTGGAGGAAAGTATGTACTATATGGAGGAGATTATGACGCTTCGGGCATTATTAATTCTATAGATCTTAATTTGTGGAAGACCCAAAGATCCGCCCTCAATGAGTATCTTTCAGTAGATGGCAATGGTAGTACAATTGTCAACAGTATAGATTATAATTTATGGACTAATAATCGGGCAAAAGTAGGAGAGCATTGGATATGGTATTAGTGATTATGTTTATATCGTTTAATAACTTTTTTAAAAAGAGGCGGAAGCAAAGGAAGAGGAGTAGTTAAATTGATATAGGAAAGGGGAATAAAGTATAAAAGGGGATGTAATTATGATTTGTCTATCTATATATGATCTATTCAAAATGCTTAACAGATGATATACTAGATGGACAAATCACAATTACACTGTAATTTAGATAAAACTAAAACAAAAACTACAAGGGGATAAAATACTTAAAAAGACTATGGAAGGAAGTATCTCTAAAATAACTTCATGAACTTTTTAAGTACAGGACAAAGTTATAGAGCATTCAGTTTTTTACCAAAAATTACACACTACATCTTTGTGTAGTAAACAAATTTTTATGCTCTTTTTTCTCTACCATACACTTTTGATTATGGAATAATAATTTTCTATTACCCTGTAAATTGACCTATCGGGTCGAAGTTACAAACTTCGACCATCGGCACCATCTTTTATTAAAGCACTGGGTCGATATTTGAAGTTTTTAACTTCAAATGGTTATTCTTCCATTCTTTGACCTGATTTTTTCGGCAATAATTTTTTTATAAGAAAACCCTTTTTAGACAAATAGCCTATCATAACAATGTTGCTTAAAACACATAAGAGGTTTACTAAACTTTCAGAGCTTAGTAAACCTTTATTTATATTTATTCCATTCGTCCTCCTATTTTGCTTGTCGAATTGCAAAAACCATCAAACTACTACTGCACCAAATGCTGTTAGTCAATTAGCTGCAACAGGTAATCCTGCTATTGATGGTATCACACAAGAAATAGCACAAAGTCCAAACGACCCAAGATTATATGCCCAAAGAGGAGCATTGTTTTATGAAAATGAAGGCTATGATGAAGCCATTAAAGATATGCAGCAAGCACTATCTTATGATTCTACGAATGTCACTTATTTTCATTTATTGGCAGATGTGTACCTAGATTATTATCAATCTTACAAGGCCATCAACACGATGGAAAAGGCTGCTGCTTTATATCCCAAGCGAATTCCAACTTTATTGAAGTTATGTGAATTTCAATTCATTTTAAAACAATATCCTGCTTCTATTGCCACCATCAATAATATTTTGAAAATTGAACCATTGAATGCGGAGGCCTTTTTTATGCTCGGCATGAATTTTAAAGAAACAGGAGATACGGACCGAGCTATTAATAGCTTCCAAACAGCCGTAGAAAACGATCCTGATTTAATAGATGCTTGGATCAATTTAGGGCAATTGCATGGTGCAAAAAAGAGTAAATTGGCGAGTGTGTTTTTTGAAAATGCTTTAAAAATAGACCCTGTTAATACAACTGCCTTACATGCAAAAGCGGCTTATTTACATGAAACAGATCAACTGCAAGCGGCATTAACGACCTATCGACAACTTAATATTATAGATCCTACTTATGAAGAGGGCTTGTTTAATACGGGGATCATTTATTTAGAAATGGATTCGCTGCAAAAAGCGTACAATCATTTCAATTTAGCGGCACAAACTTCTCCTACTTATATTATGGCGTATTATTATCGAGGCTTGGTGCAAGAAAAAAGAGGGAAGATGGAAGCCGCTAAAAGAGATTATCAGCAAGCTTTGAATTTAAACCCTAATTTTGATCGGGCAAAGGAGGCATTAGGAAGAGTGAAGAGTGATGAGTGATGAGTGATGAGTGATGAGTGATGAGTGTCAGGCGTTGACTTAGATGTTGACCAAACTAAAGAATAAATGTATAAGTCAAAATCTAGGTCAACGTCTGATACTCTTCCTTCTTCACTCTTCCTTCTTCATTCTTACCTCCTAACTGAACATTTAGCCCAATCATATAGTTATATTTGCTTATAACTCATAACACTTAACTCATAACTTATAAACTCATCAATGAAAATAGGCATTGTTTGTTATCCTACTTACGGGGGCAGTGGCGTAGTAGCTACAGAAGTTGGATTGGGACTGGCAAAAAGAGGACATGAAATTCACTTCATTACGTATAAGCGACCTGTGCGCTTGTCTCTTTTTCATGAAAACGTCTATTTCCACGAAGTAGCAGAAGCCGACTATCCACTTTTTGAATATCCGCCTTACGATACCGCCTTGGCCAGTAAAATGGTAGATGTGGTGAAGTATGAAAATTTGGACTTATTGCATGTGCATTATGCGATTCCTCATGCGGCAGTAGCATATATGGCTAAAAAGATATTACTGGCGGAAGGTCGGTATGTACCCGTCGTCACGACCTTGCATGGCACGGATATTACATTAGTGGGCAAGCATCGGACGTTTGCACCCGTTGTTGCGTTTTCCATTAATAAATCAGATGGCGTAACAGCCGTTTCGGATTATCTAAAACAGCAAACTTTAGACACTTTTAATATTACCACCGATATAGAAGTCATCTACAATTTTATAGACTTTGATCGTTTTAAAAAGATTAATAAAGATCATTTTAAAAAACTCATCGCCCCTAATGGGGAACGCATTTTAACCCACGTTTCTAATTTTAGAAAAGTCAAAAGGGTAGAAGATGTTATCAAAGTATTTAAAAGAGTTTATGAAAAAATACCTAGTAAATTATTATTAGTCGGGGATGGTCCTGAAAGGCCTAAATTGGAAGATCTCTGCCGACAAATAGGCCTCTGCCACGAAATTCGCTTTTTGGGCAAGCAAGATGCTATCGAGGAATTATTATCTATTTCAGATTTATTTATAATTCCTTCGGAGAATGAAAGTTTTGGATTAGCTGCCTTAGAAGCAATGGCTTGTGAAGTACCTGTTATTTCCTCGAATGTCGGTGGACTACCCGAAGTTAATGTTCATGGAAAAACAGGGTTTTTGAGTGATATAGGGAATGTGGAAGAGATGGCAGCCAATGCGATTACGATTTTAAAAGATGATGCGGTCTTGCAAAAATTCAGAGCGGAAGCACTTAAACAAGCACAGGAGTTTGATATTAAAAAAATACTACCTAAGTATGAAGCTTATTATAAGCACATTATTGAGACGACGGTGTATAAGCAGCAAGAAAAAGCAGTTAATTAAGTAGTGTGATATTATTGATTGATTAATTATTGATTATTTTCTAGATGCTGCTGAATACACTGTTAATTAAATAAATTCCTATTTTCAAGCTTGTGATTCAGTCAACAAGTATGTTGGAAATAGTCCTTTAGAGGCAGCAATTTTATTTTGTTTTTTTCTTTAAAAAAACAAAATAAAATTGCTGCCTCTAAAAAAATCTATCCAATCTACTGTTTGCCGAGTCTTTGGGCTTTTGATAAGCTCTTTTTAAGAGCTTATTCAATACCCAAAATTTACTCAATCAAAATACGAATTTACTTAATTGACAGTGTACTGAATACGTGTAATTAGTTAATAATCAATAATCAATCAATCAGAATCAACATCAATGGCAGCACATCATAAATTACCCGTTACTCGAACGGCTCATTATTATACACTAGGCACCCCTGGCAAGCACGTTAAAAGATTATGGATCGTTGCACACGGCTATGCTCAATTAGCCAGTACTTTTATCCACCGTTTTGAATGCTTAGAAGACGGAGCAACTTTGGTGATTGCCCCCGAAGCTTTATCTAAATTTTACTGGGGAAAGTTCACTGGAAAAGTAGTAGCTTCTTGGATGACAAGTGGGGATCGCTTGGATGAGATAGCAGATTACAGTAATTATTTACAGCAATTGTATGAAGAATATGTCCCACAATTAGCGGAGGATGTGCAAATTACCTTACTTGGATTTTCGCAAGGCTCAGCAACCGTTGTTCGGTGGGCATTGGATAAACATCCTATGTTTCATAATCTAATCATTTGGGCAGGTTCTTTTCCAGAAGATATATCCTATCACGAAAAAGCAGATTATTGGTCAGATAAAAAGTGCTATTTAATGTATGGCACACAAGATGAATTAATGAGTGAAAAGCGGCGGGAATTTGCATTGGGCGTGATTAAAGAAAAGGAATTGGAAGTGTCCGTTCAGCATTTTGAAGGCAAACATGTGGTAGACAAGGCGGCTTTGGCAGATTTTATAAAAGCAAACGGATTGTAGATTAGATGGTTAAATTGCTTGATGGTTTAATGGTTAAATTGTACTAGTGAGACGTTGACAATGTGGCAATCTAACCATCAAACAATTTAACCATCAAGCAATAAAACAATAAAGCCATGAAAAGAATACATCTTTTTGAGTGGGAAGACCAACAATGGTTTCCTTCTTTTATTCGGAATTTTGGTACAGATTTTCTTCAATTCGTTTCTAATAAAGCAGACTTTTACCAAGCGGTAGTGCCGATTATCAAGCAAGGCATCGAGCAAAGCGGTACAGAGACCGTTATTGATTTAGCAGCAGGTGGTGGTGGCGGTTGGGAGCGATTATCTCAACATTTAAAGCCTCATTTTCCAAACTTACAAATTATTTTAACGGACTATTATCCAAATCTCCCTGCTTTCCAAGAAATGCAAAAAAGAGATGGTGTTTTTCAATATGAATCAACGCCTGTCAATGCCTTAGATGTACCTGCGCATTTAAAAGGTTTTCGAACTCAATTTTTGTCTTTTCATCATTTTAAGGAAGAAGAAGCAAAGCGCATTTTACAAAATGCAGTTACGAACCAAGTGCCTATTGGTATTTTTGAAGGACAAGAACGGACAATTGGCAATTTTATAAAAAATCTATTCTCTCCTATTTTTATTTTGCTCGCCACGCCTTTTATTCGACCTTTTAAATTAAGCAGAATTCTTTTTACTTATTTTATTCCTATTGTGCCACTTTTTGTATTATGGGACGGGACGGTATCTGTTTTACGGACTTATACCCCTGAAGAAATGCACGCAATGACCCAACAGTTGGAAGGAGGTGACCAATATCATTGGGAGATTGGTACAACTAAAGAAAAAGGAATTTTAGTTCAGTATTTATTGGGCTATCCGAAGAAGGAATCCAGTTAAATTATACATTTTTTAGAAATATTAACACTCACAAAGCCAATTAGCGCATTACATTTTTTATATTTACAAATATATTGTTCCACTTGCACCGTATCATAAAAAAAACATAACTTTATATTTGGAACAAAACTATCAAATATCCTGTTATAGATACTTAGTGACTAATTGACTAAAGGATTGATTATTAATAGATAACAATAATTCTTCCTATAGACTATTAGCCTTTTAATTACAATAGAACTCCACGTATTTATAAAACTACTTTATTAATTGTAAATCAATGCAAATGTAATGAGAAAGAAACCTGACCCAATCGAGCAACAACTGCAGAAACTAGAACAAATAGGCAACGATGAATTGCGTCTATTTGCTGATTTAGATCCCACCTTTTATACGATTCGGCATCTGCTAGAAGTTCGGGAACAGTGGATTGCACAGGTTCAACTTTTTCATAGGAGCAATGGTGTTAAAAACTTACTGGGTTTTAGTACTGGGGCTTGGTGGACGATTAGTGCGGCTTGCTTTTACATGGGAGTAGAGAACTATTTTTTAATTATTTGCCTATTCGTAACGTCTATCTTTACCTTTCTCTTCTTACTTAGTGTTTTTGCGATTAGAAGCAGATTTAAGAGTAGATCGCATCTTAATAAGATGGGGAAGCTGATTAATGAGGAGTTGGAAAAAAGAGGAGTAAAGATTCCGCATTATGATTATCAAAAGGATGCTTGAAAATTGATACGAGTAGCTAAATACTTACAAATAACGTACATTTGCGGTTTATTTTGGCAGATATATAGATTTAACGAATTAGAGGTAAAAGCACTGGGAAACTGCCATAAGCAATGCAAATAAATAAATGACAGAAATTCTTACCTATTCAGGTATTCTTATAGCCAGTTTGTTTGTCTTATTAAAAGCAGCAGACTACTTTGTACTAGCCGCAGAAAAAATTGGTCAAGCCTTAGGTATTCCTTCTTTTATTATTGGTGTAACAATTGTGGCTTTTGGTACGTCCTTACCAGAATTAGCTTCTTCCATTGCTGCTGTGTACGAAGGGGCTTCCGATATTGTCATTGGCAATGTAGTTGGATCCAATATCGCAAATATTGCATTGGTCTTAGGCTTAGTCGCCGTGATTGGCAAGGAAGTGAAGATGAATAGTTTTATCATGCACATTGATATACCCTTATTGGTCGCTTCCGCCTTTTTGTTGTGGTTTGTGGTCTATGATGGGAATGTTACTATATTTGATGCTATTGTTTTACTAATTGCATTGGCTATTTTTTTAATTCAATCTTTAAGTGGCAATAAAGAGGAGGGGGCAGAAAAAGTAGAAAAAACAAAAATTAGCTGGCAGACGTATGCCATCTTATTAGCAAGTGCTGTATTTGTTAAATTTGGAGCAGATTATACCGTTGTAGGTATTGTTGGATTATCTAGTTTATTAGGAATTGGTTCTGCTGTAATTGCACAGAGTTTAGTGGCATTAGGTACTTCTTTACCCGAAGTATTTGTAAGTGTTACCGCTGCTCGAAAAGGTGAAACGGAGATGGCGATTGGTAATATCTTAGGGTCTAATATTTTTAATACTTACGCCGTTGTGGCAATTCCTGCTTTTATCGGACCATTAGCAATTCCTGCCGAGGTTTTAGATTTTAGTTTACCTTATATGATTGGTTTAACAGTTGCTTTAGGCATCATGTGCATCACAAAAACAATTTCCCGCTGGGAAGGCTTTATGCTATTGTTACTATATGTGTTCTTCTTGGTCAAGCTGTTTTCATAGCCCCTTTGACAATCGCTACAAATTCGCTTAACATCATCGCCGTCGCTCCCCACACTACTTTTCCGAATACATTAAAATAAGGTACATCTCGAATCGTATACTCCTTAATCGTTACATCTTTTATTTGGCGGGTGCTATCTTCTAATAGTAGGGATAAAGGCAATTCCACAATTTCCTGTACCTCGCTTTTTTGAGGGATAAAGACTGGTGTGTTGGTTAATACACCTACGAAAGGATGCACCTTAAAATTACTAACAGGAATATATAAAGGTGTCATCTTGCCGAGTACTTGTACATTTTCTACAGGAATCCCCACTTCTTCTTCGGTTTCTCGCAACGCTCCCTTTTCAAAAGTGCCATCCGTTGGTTCATACTTCCCTCCTGGAAAACTCATTTGTCCACTATGTCGATCATTTGGATTGGTGGAGACGCGTTCCATTAATACAATATGCCATTCGTCCTTTTTAGGATATAAAAGACATAAAACACAAGCCTGTCTTGCATTTTTAGGAATAGGTGGAAATTCTCTTCGAGTGCCTGTTGCCATTTGGACTTGGGCGGCTTTTCCTGGCAAGGGATGGGCTAATTGTGTTTGTAGGGTGGTAATGAATGCTAAATCTAACATGTATGGTTGCAGTGTTTAATTTACGTATAAAGGTTGGAGCTTTTCAAAAGCTCCAACCTTTAGGATCGTTATTGGTATTGACTCTCTTATATGAATACAACAATTCGTTAAATTTGTTCCCGTTCGTTCATCTTGTTATAAATAGAGAAGAAATAGATCTTGCCATAAAGGTTGGAGTTTTTTAAAAAGCTCCAACCCTTATGCTATCCCTCCACCAACACCATCTTAGCATTATCCGCCTTCGCAATATCCTTTAAAAAAGCCCGTAATTCTTGATACTCTTTGGCAGGTACTTGTTGAGCAGGCAAAACTAAATTTCTTTTAAAAATAATAGTTTGGTCTACCGTTTCTATGGTAGTCGTATAAGTACCATAAGGCGATTCAAGAGCTGTAGGTTTAGGAAGACTTTCTACGATATAGCCTTCGGGAAGCTGCAAGATAATTTGGTCGGTTTCCTTAAAGTTTGTAGCAAGTTCTACAGGATGCACTCGATCACTATCCTTAGATAAAGACATTCCTAGTGGATTGACTTTATTCAATGGAATAAATAATCGCTTGCCTGCTTTAGAAGCATATCTAGGCACTTTTATCGCATATCCACACTTCGCCTCGGCAGTTGTATCAGACGCGCTAAAGGTCAATTCTTCAATGGAAAAAGAAGGAAAATTTTGATATTTTAAAAACCATTTTTCTTGCTCCTCTTTAGACGCATAAACCGCTTTTCTTCTAAAACTTTCGTGTGCCGTTCCTTTAAAAACGGTTTGATTGGTAATAGTTGCTCCACCTGTAGCCGTTAATGCAATCGTGGTTTCGCCGATTTGTGCATCTTGTTTGCTGGCAGGTGTATGATCTACTACCCCTCCTTCCTCCGTAATTAATAAAACAGGACGCTCTTTTGTAAACGAACCTAAGTAGCCTGTCGGACTTGTATTACTCGTACATTCTAACCAAATCGGTTCGTCCAATAATACTTTTAAAATAATATGGTTAAAATAAGGCGTTGCAAAATCTTCTTGAATGATCAAAGATTGATCCCCTGCATTCACTAGGGCAGGGTGGGAAGGAATATCTATTTCGTCCAACATTGCCTTCATAAAATAAGTTAATGCCTTACAATCTCCATATTTATTTTGTTCGACATAGTTAGCATCAAAAGCCTGCCATCCTCCTATTCCTAACTGTACGCTTACATAGCGCATGTTAGCTTTTAAATACTGGTATAAAATCGCTACTTTTTCTGCATCTGTTTTCGCTGTTGCTGTTTTTTGACGGACTAGTGCTTGCATTTGAGAGGATAGCTGCCCTCTGTCTTTATTCAGGTTGTACATGAATTGACCAAAGGATTTCCAAGTACCCATATTACCTGTGTAGCCATCACAATGAAATTCTGCAGGAACCATGATTAATAGCGGCAATATCTGATAGCCTTCGGGGCAATAAGATTCTTTAAGAATAGCTATTTCTTGATTAATAGACCATTGATGTTTTTTTCTGCCATCGCTTGTTGTTATCACAGGTTCAGCAGTAGCTAAGTTTTGTGCTTGATAGCGGAAGGTCATTTGTTCGGGCAAACTAAGTGTAAAAGTACTTGCTTCCACGCCTGTTTTGTATTGCTGACTGTGCCAGATTGGATAGCCTCTAAAACCATTATGCTCGACTTCATATTCGTATTCAATTGTGTAGGGATAGACACCGTAACTAAAATCAATATATTTCATTCGAGCATCCGAATAAATAGAGATGCCATCATAAGCTTGGTGGTCAATCACTTCCGATTTTTCTATTTTACGAATTTCCTCGCCCGCTTCATCGTAAATTTTTGCCTTTATCTTTCCAATCTTTTTAGATTGATTGTAGTGTACGACCAAATAGCCGTAGCTAGAATTTTCGTTAAAAATGGTTATTACGCCTTTTACTTTTTCTGTTGCTTTTTTGATGGAGTACACCTTAAATTCGTGGTGGTGTGCTCTAATGACCGCATCCGCATTTTCTTTTAATGCTGCTGGAATTTTATCTACTGCATAGGCAGGATTATTACCGAAGCAAGGGGCGTAGGTCGTAAGTAGTAGGTAGTAGGTAATAAGTATTAAGGAGGTGTAGGTTGATGATGTTTTGGCAATCATAGCGTTGGGTTGATTGATGATGATTTGATGAGTCATTGTATTCATTTGAATAAGGGGTTTTCAAGCGAAAGAAACTACTCTAATACGTAAGTACTCAATAACCCACCCCTGACCCCTCCCTTAGAAAGAGGAGGGGAATCGTTTTGATGATAATTTTTTCGAT
>JAYJMJ010264974.1:0-34377 GCA_036873875.1 Laminaria ephemera | reverse complement strand
CTTTACAGGCCACAATAGATTGGGGAAGGTAACAATCGATAGACATTACCGACGACAATAGACCCGTCCATTGCACCTTATTCCGTTCATATTGCAATGACCGTTGTCTATTGTCCAGGGTGTGTTGTTTACGCACCTTTCTTCTATGTTGAGGTGGAAAGCAGGAGACATCTTTCCTAAGGTCGAAGTTAAACCTTTGCCGACCGAAACTTTCTAGAGCTTATGTGTTGCTATCGCACAAAATTTCGTTTCACAAGGGCATCGTGTTTTACATTGTGCAACTATTTACGTTGTCACAGGGTATCCTTTCACCTCACACCTCACACCTCATCCGTCACACCCTTCACTCGAATAAATTCCACGCATACAAATGTAAACGTATACTACAGATGCATTCTAGAGCTTCTAGTGCTCTCATAAGTACTTTCACAAATAAATATTGATGTTCTCTCGTACGCCGCGGACTCGCCCTACCCAACTTTGCCCTTTCATATTTCTTGTATATATTATTGTTAACGGCACAACACGCAATATATCATAAGTCCAAGTTGATTTGATAGTGTATCGGAAACGTACACACGTCGAGCAAATGGTTATAGGGAAGAACAACATTGCGATAGTTCCAGTGCCTCTGTTACCGTTGCGGGTGTCCCCTTTGCTTTGGGGCTATTTGACCTTGAAACTCGTTCCGGAGATGTGTTACATTTCGTTCTCCTTGGCAAAAACACCGTATTTCGTTGGCCTTGATATGTCTCATTCTTTGCTACTCTCATATAATTTCATGAACGAAGCACGTTTAGCAGTTTTTTTAGTGGTATTCCTTCTATTTCCTATTTTCGTCCACGTTTCTGTTCCTTCTTCAACTGGATATTATCTTTGCTGCTTCTGACTGTTTCGCCTTTATCGATATTCATAAATGTTTTTTTCTTTTCCTCTCGCTCAGTCTTCATTGGCCTTCTTTGGTCCAGAGCAGGTGTACGTTATTTTCATCGTGTTCAGTATGGTTTGCAATGTAAGGGCAAAACCCCTTTCTTTTATTCGATGTTTACAATATTTCTATCGTATGTAATAACCACAGCTGTATACACGTCCGGGTATCACGTAGGCCAGCCGGTGGGTGCGCGGAGTGTTCTCACTTAGTGCATAGCCGTGGTTATATGGCTATAGGACCTCCCATTCCAACAGTGCCGGACCGGACCACGTCGAGTTCACACCAACCGGACATAGGTCGCGTGCACCACGCGCGAAGCACAGAGATCGCGTGCACCACGCGCCAAGCGCCATGAGGTCGCGTGCACCACGCGCGAAGCGCCATGAGGTGTTCGCGGGGTCGCTTGAACGGCGGGCGTCATCCTACTGGAAACCGCTTGTGAGACGGACTTCGGAAATATTGTGATTTAGTTTTCGCGTATGACTGACAGCTTCAAATTGATATATTTGTTTCTTGTGTGGTCACATCCAGAGACAACGATGGGCATACAATGTATCTACTTCAAGGATGCCTTGCCATATACACACGACGTATATGCCACCCCCCTGGCGGAGAATTAATGTTTTCTACCAAGCAGAATATGTTGGAACTCGACCGCTGTCTTGGTTACCGCCAAAACATAAGAACGAGATATTGGATAGGTTTGTCTGTTAACGTACAAAAATATACTAAGAATGAGGATGAAGCATGTCTATCTCGGGGAACTGGGTCTGAGTCTATAGAGTATGTAGCAATGAGTTATGAGCACCCCACGACCAGTGTCGTGGGGAAGTCGTCGCGTGCTGGTTAGCAAATACACGCAGAACGCAAGCGAGTTGGGTCTCCTGCTGATAACGTGAGCAAACACGAGATAGTCGCTGGATTGCTCAACCAAGCCAGGCATTTGCGAGGACCCTAGGTGGAATACCGGGACTAGACAGACAAGCAGCACAGGCAACTGGGGGAGATCGGTCGACGGGAGCATCGGGCTGGATACACCGTTCTCCAAAAGTGGTGCGTGTGGTGTAGATGGGTTTGCCAGCTATAGATCGAATATAGCGCAGATAATCGAGAATTGGCTCGTGAAGAGATAGAACGAGCGTCCGTTGGGACCCTCGCAAGCGGGTGTGTGTAAAATTGTTTTTCGAACGCCAAGACGCCTCAAAGTGGGATCCCGCACTATAGGGTGTACCCATATTATATAAAGAGATCGTGGCAGGCAATTTCTACCGCACTACACAGGGACCCCGCACAAAAGGTTACCGCAGTACCGTGGGACCACTATTGTGCTCGTTCGTGTACCTTTGTTTTAGACGACATTTGTCAGAGCCTAGACTGCAATATGTCAACATTCTACGCTATTCGTAGTCCCTGATTGGTATGCGACCAGTTTGATAGCTGTTACTGCGGTATCGCAGCAGCTGCTGCACACAGAGGCAGCAACAGTCGGTATCCGCCAGTATTAGTACAGTATGTGCACAGGTCCATACTGGAGGTACTGGTTTAGAGTACCTGGTATACTCACGTTACCTAATATATATTATAAATAATACCCAAGGGTGCTCTCGATTCGCGCCAGTAGGTGCGGGTAGAAGGTTAGAATCAATACTGCGAGATGTGTTCAGCGAGACTGCATCGTTGCAACGGACATGTACAGCAGAATAGTCTACGAGTCACAATACTACCTACCTGGTATCACTGCCGCGGGAGTTGTGGGGATTTGTGGAGGTGTCTACGTACGCTCCTTATACTGCTCGACAATCTCGTCCGCAACATATATATGGCAAGAGTAAACTTCTCACTCTAGAGGCATACTGGATACATACTGGGATGCAGCTTGCTCGCGGCGGCCGTTCAATGCCATCATCGAGCACCACAGCTGCCTGGGTGGGGCACGATACTATCGCATGATGCGTGCTGCGCGCCAACCGAACATACACTGCATTTACACTATGGGATGGATCACTGATACAGTAGGTAAGACGCAGTTAATTTTCTGGTGTCGCCGGATTCTGATGCAGTTATGCCCGCTCGCTCGCAACTTCCGTACGATGCCGTCAACGAGCAGCAAAGTCGCCCGTGTGGAGTCACACGGGTAGGGCGATCGGCGCCACCGAAGTAGTGGGACGTTGTCGCTCAAGGATAGAGTCTCCTTGCCGCCTTGTTAGGCGCCAAAAAGGCCTGAACAGATATGGCGTACACTTCTACTACGTACCCGTATATGTTCTTTGTCGACGCCCGAACCAGGACCAGGCAGATATGTATGGTATCGGGGGCAGTCGGTTACCGGGTATAGTATAGCTGTAGAATACCTGCTGTTGTAGATAAAATTCCTGATGGGCGCCGGCTGTACTGGGCCCGCAAGCCACCGGCACAGCTGCCGTTGTGGATATGGCGAGACACATAAAATTACCTGGCCTCGTCTGATACTGGGGCAGATGCAGTCTCGACGATATGCTTGCTGGCTCGCGACGGCTATTTAATGCCATCAGCGAGCAGTACTGTCGCCTAGGTTCTGCAGTATACTGTCACATGGTTCGTACTGCGTGCCAACATAACCTACATTGCATTACCCTAAAGGATCACCGATGCAGCAGGTAAGACATCGTTAATTTCCTGATGGGTCGTGACGACCTAATCAGGCCGGCAGCGAGCAGCACGGTCACCCGTGTGGAGTCACACGGGGGGTGATAGCCGCCCGAAAAACCGTTGGATGCGGTCGCCCACGGGTAGAGTTGCCCTTCGCATGCATAGGGTGGAGTCGCTCGATCGCCTTGTTTGGCGCACAAAAAGGCCTGGACACATACGTCGGTACACTAATATTACGTGGACATATACTATCGCAAAATGCGTACTGCGCGCCAACAGAACCTACTCTGTGTTTACACCATGGGATGGATCACTGATACAGTAGGTAGGACACAGTTGATTACCTGGTGTCACCGGATTCTGACGCAGTTATGCTTGCTGGCTCGCGACGTCCGTACGATGCCGTCAGCGAGCAGCACAGTCGCCCGTGTGGAGCCACACGGGTGGGGCGATCGCCGCCACGGAAGTAGTGGGGACGCAGTCGCTCAAAGATAGAGTCTCCTTGTCGCCTTGTTTGGCGCAAAAAAGTCATAAACAATTATGGCGTACACTTCTACCACGTACCCGTACGTGTATGTTCTATGTCGAAGCACGGACCAAGACCAGACAGATAAGTTTGGTATCGGGGACAGTCGGTTACCGGGTATAGTGTATGGCTATGAAATGCCTGCTGTTGTAGATATATTTCTTGACGGGCGCCGACCGTACAGGCCCAGCAAGCCACCGGCACAGCTGCCATTGTGGCTTAGGCGAGACACGTATAGTTACCTGGTCTCCTCTGATTCTCGGGCAGATGCTGTCTCGTCAATATGCTTGCTGGCTCGCGACGGCCATTTTATGCCATCAGCGAGCAGCACAGTCGCCTAGGTTCTGCAGTATACTATCGAATGATGCGTATTGCGCGCCAACAGAACCTACATTGCATTACACTATAGGATCACTAATGCAGTAGGTAAGACACCGTTACTTACCTTGTGTCGCCTTATTCTGAGGCAGTTGCACTTGCTAGGTCGCGACGGTTGCACAAGGCCGTCAGCGAGCAGGGCCGTCGCCCGTGTGGAGTCATACGGGGGGTGACCGCCGCCACAAAAATCGTGGGATGCGGTCGCTCAAGGGTGCAGTCGCCCTTCGCACTCATAGCGTGGAGTCGCCCTATCGCATTGTTCGGCGCCCCAAACGGCCCGGACAAATACGTCATTACACTATTATTTCGTACCCGTATACTGTCGCATGATTCGTACTGCGCGCCAACAGAACCTACGTTGCATTGCACTAAAGGTTCACTGATGCAGTAAGCAGAACATCGTTAATTTCCCGGTGTCACCTGATTCGGAGGCAGTTCCACTTGCTGGCTCGCGACGGCCTAACCACGCCGTCAGCGAGCAGCACGATCACCCGTGTGGGGTCACACGGGGGGTAATCGCCGCCACAAAATTCGTGGGATGCGGTCGCCCAAGGGTGGAGTTGCCCTTCGCACTCATAGGGTGGAGTCGCCCTATCGCCTTGTTTGGCGCCCGAAAAGGCCTGGACGCATACGTCTGTACACTCTTATTACGTGCCCGTATACTATTGCATGATGCGTACGGCGCGCCAACAGAACCTACATTGCATTACACTATAGGATCACTGATGCAGTAGGTAAAACATCGTTAGTTTCATGGTGTCGACTGATTCTGAGGCAGTTGCACTATTTATAGCTGGCTCGCGACGTCCGTACGATGCCGTCAGCGAGGAGCACAGGCGCCCGTGTGGAGTCACACGGGGGGCGACCGTCTCCACAAAAATCGTGGGATGCGGTCGTTTAGGGGTGGAGTCGCCGTTCGCACACATAGGGTGGAGTCGCTCTATCACCTGAACGATCATGAAGGTACACTCATATTACGCGCCCGTTTGTATTGTTTCGTCGACGCCTTGACCATGATGCAGACAGATACAGAGTTTGTTCTAGGGGGCAGTTTGTCACAAGGTGTAGATAGCAATATATACTTACTGCTTTATCTATGTTTCCTGGCGTGCGCCGGCTGTACCGGGCCGCCAGCGAACAGCACATCCGCTGTTGTGGAGCCTCAAAACGGCACTATACATCTTATCGTCCCGTTTGGAGCCACGTACAATAGCCTCAAACGGCATTATACTCGTGTTAATATCTATAGGATGCATGGTGCCGGGCGCAGGCAAGTACGTTTACCGATGTTGCTGGGGCCGTTGGGTTCCGGGGCGCAGATATGTAAAATCAAGGACAAAAATCCAATTGGATCGGGACCCGCCGACGGTAGCTCCGGTTTGCGGACAGTTCTTTTCGCCGTCATTCTATGTGGCTGCGCTCTCCATGCCCCCCCCCCCCACCCATCCCGCCCCCCCCATACCTGGTTTCATGAAATATTTTAGAACCAAATTGAGTGTAGATGTGTGAGTTGTCCTTGTCTGTCTATAACCGAGAGGAGACAACCACCTGGGGTGAGGAGCGGGGGAGGGGGGGGTGCGTTGCATAACCACTTATTGTTTGTAACCCGTGCGATACGATACGAATTCAACAAGCTAGAAACTAACGTGATGCCTCGTGAGGCCACTAACAGGCCACTTTTTCTGTTTCCTGAATAGGTATGGTAGTGAGAGGCGATATCCTTCCACCGAGACACAGACGAGACGCGCCGTATGGCGTGGGCTCGAAATTCCCGCCGGGTAGGCATATTTTGGACAGGATAGTACCCTATACGAGGTAGGCATACAATAGTAGACGGTACGAGTGGGGAGGGACTCGACGCTGCCACCCCCCCGCCACCCCGGCATAATGTACCCGTTGATTCCCTCTCTTCCGTTGGACATAGGCTGCTCAATAGAGAAAAACACGCCAACAGCGGCGTTACGTGGGCGGGGATGGGGATGCCGGGAGGCGAACACTACACTGTACTATACATATGATCTCTGAGGCAGATAGTGTACATGTGTACACATCCTGGTGCTGTTTGACATATGATGTAAATACAGTAGGTTCCTGTAAACGTCCGGGCGCGCGACGTCTGTACCGTGCCGCCAGGGACCAACCACGGCTTAACCGTGCCGCCAGGGACCAACCACGGCTTATGAACCGCAACCGGGGCAGACATCACAACGGGGTGACGGCGGACGGGGCCGCTCAAGGTGGAGTCATCCTCGTTCTACGTCGAATTTCCCCCTCGGAGAAGAAACGAAAGAAGAAAAAGGCATACACAAAAATATTGATTAATTGGGTTTGGCACGTCTTGTTGGACGCATGTTGGCAGAAACACGAAAACGAGACCCAACAAAAAAGGCAAAATATATATCACATTATCTCAACTGGTGTGTGTCGGTTGCGTCCTGCCACCAGCTGCGAGACAAATTGACGATCGTGGCGATAACGAGGATAGACACTGTTGCGGAGTCGCGGGTGCTCGAGGGTAGGTTCCCTCCTTCTATCTTGAACAGTTGCTCGAACTAACAAGCGCGTTGTTGGGGCCGAAGCAAAGAACACTAGAGAAAACGTAGCGCATAACCACTGTTTGTTTCCGTTTGAGCGACGTATTTAGTGCGCATCGCGGCTGCTGATGTTGGATCCTCGTTAGCAACTGGTATCGCGTCGTTGCACTGTCCTACATCGACGTTGAGCTACGTTACCGTCCAGGTTTCGCGGAAACTCCGCACTGAATACCGTTTCTTTGTGCTCTCAATTTGGAGCTGTTGTGCTGTTCAAGTTCTTGTCACCTCATGTATGGCCAACTACACGAGTTACCTGGGTGCCCCCTTCTGCATATGACTGAAAAGAGACAGTCGCCTTGTGCTGACACGGGACTGCGAATTCGTCTGTAAAATGGACGGTACGAAAGGAACAATCTAGAAAAAAACAGAGAGAGAAACACTAACAAACAAACAAGCGTAATGTTATGGGATAGCGAAGCCGAGTATATCGTACGTACTGCCTTGTGGTGCAACTATCGTACTACTTCCCCTGTTTTCCCAAATCAGTATTGTGCGGTGGGGGGTAACCCCCCTGCTCCGGGACACACACCAACCCAAAAAGAGTGTGTGTGGGGTCGGGGCTCTTGTCTGATAAGCACATTTGGGACAGGGCAGTAACCAATCGAGAGGTAGCAATCACAATCGTTGCTCGTACGAGTTGAGGCACGACGCTGCCACGTCGCTTCACCCCGTCTAATTTCCTTGTTGGTTTTCAAATCTATTTTTGGGCAAAACGTTATCGTGTAGAGAACACGTCACCATCGACGTTGCCGGGGTGCGGAGGGATGAGGGGGTAATCGCCCTCCTTCGGCCCCTCCACCCTCTTTCCCCGCACCTGGAACGCGGTATTCACCCCCCCCATCCCCCCACTCCCCTTCCCCCGTCCGATTCAATCGGATACGTATCCATTCGTGCCACGAAACGCCATCAGCAACTGGGAATGGCGGGAGAGCACCGGTCTGGCCGGATCCGGGGACCAAGAACGGTCGTAAGAGCAATGCGACGATCGGAGGGAGAGCGAATACGCCAGTCGCGCGTGGCGACGACGTAGGTCTTGCCGCGAGCTGAGGATCGCCCCCACCCGACCTATTCGTGGGAGTGGCGGCGGTTCTAGTGACTGCTACGCGGGGCAGTGCGCAGTTGCCGGTTCAGGAAGACTCCAAGTACACCGGGCCTGCGAGCTAGAGGCCGTTTGAGTGGCTAGGTAGGCAGATGGGGAGGCCGGGACAATTTCAGTTGCGAGGTCGACTAGGTGCGCGTACGAGTCTGGTCGCCAGTTTTAGAGAACGGTTCGCAGGTTAATGGCTTACCGAGCGTGTTTGAAGTCGATCAAATTCAGACAGTCGCAAGGCCTGGGAATTGATTGAGTCTGTCTTTGGGTGTCGTGCGCCAAATAACCTGGCGGAATTTATTTTTGTACACATTCCGGGAAAAACGCTGTCGTACAGTATATCCATCGTAATGTAGGAGTGATGATACTGGTCACGACCCCGCTTCGCCCAGTGTGCGCTCATCACATGTGTGGGTGTGTGGGTGTGTGGGTGTGTGTCCGCGTGTGGGGGTGGGGGTTGGGGTGGACGTGAGATTGTGTGTGTCTACGATCCCAGAGGACGGCGGTAAATCCCCGCCCCGTTCGCTTATCGGTCTTCACAGTATATCCATCGGAATGTAGGAGTAGAGCTACCGGTCACGGCGCCCTTGGTCCAGTGGGCACTCAAGATGTGTGTAGGTGTGTGGGTGTGTTGGTGTGTCTCCGTGCGTGGGAGTGGGAGTGTTAGCGTTGACGTGTGGATGGATGTGTCTACGGTCCCACATGGCTGCGGGAATTCCCCGCCGCGTTCGCCTACCGGTCTTCTTCGGTATGCTTTTAATGGGGGGGGAATGTCATCCGCCCATGGGGTCTGGAGGTGAAGATGTTGTGGCTGGGTCTATGTCTGACTTGTTGTCCGGTGGCATCGTCGGGCGAGAGGTTTGCCGCCGACTATGGAGTGGCGCATCCCGTGCGTGGGATGATGCGGGATGAGGTCGCGTTTTACGCCAACGGCACATAGTTGCAATAAATACCACGGCAACGGGCCGACAAGGTACATTTGCGTTTATCGGGTGACAAGGTTGATCAGGTACACGTTGTTGAAAGCGTACGCGTGCAGACATGGAACGAGGTTCGCGGTTCGAGGTTGCTCGTTAGGGCTGACGGCGGTGCCGTACCCCGTATGTTGGAGTTGGGTGTCATGCTTCTCTGGTCTTCCCGACCAAGCCCCCCTCTCCTCCTATTGCAAATCTGTATTAGTGGTGGGGTACGGTCGTGCTCTTCGAGAAATTATGGAGTCAGCGGCGAAGTCAAGTCATATTACGAATGCGTTCGCCCCGCACTCGTGGCGTATCGGGGGAGCGACCACGCTCGCAGCTCGAAGAAGCATATCGGATCGAACGATTCAGAGAAAAGGGCGGTGGAGACCCAACGCGTAAAAGACGTATACGCGCAATATTAAAGGTGGTTCGATAAATGTGCCACGTAAGCTAGTCTTGGCAAGCCAAGGGAAGGATTGACACCCGGGGGAACGTACAGCTTGGGGTAGGAAATGATAACTAGTGTACGGCAACAGTAGTCTCAAATTACCTCGGAGTTGGAGCAGTCGAATGGTACGGTACCATTCGGAATCTTGGTCATCCGAGACGACTGTAGGCGGTAACGGTTAGGTAGCCGGCTGGTATCATATTTGGGAGAGATACTGTAAATATGTAGGCGACATGGATAGGAGTGCAGGACGCTGCGATAGGTGTATTTGGCCAAGGGGAGAAATCTCTCTCTGCCACGACCCATAAAAACGATACTGACATCGCAATCCGAAAGATAATCAATAAATGATTGGTTTGTCTGAAAACATACAAAAACAAAGTAACAGACAAAGTGATGGTTCTTGTTCCTATGAGAATGAAGCATGTCTACCTCGGGGATCTGGGCCAGAGTTTATGGGGTATGTATCAACGAGGAATGAGCACCCCACGACCAGACTCGTGGGGAACTCGTCGCGTACTGGCTAGCAAATGCATGCCGAACGCAAGCGAGTTGGGGCTCTTGCTGACAACGTGAGCAAACACGAGATAGTCGCCGGATTGCTCAGCCAAGCATGGCATTCAACCCTTTTCTTTCGACGGGGGGGGGGTGGGGGAGGGGACGGTAGGGGTAGCCGGGGTCCCGGACGTTTTTACATTTTTTTCGTTATAATTTTGTGTGAAGTTTGCGTTAGATCGGAGGAGTCGAATGGTAGGGTACCAATCGGAGTATTGGTCACCCGAGACGACTGCAGGCGGTAATCGTTAGGAAACCGCCTGGTATCATATTAGGGAGAGATACGGTAAATATTTAGGCGATATACATAGGAGGTTGCGGGACTCTGCGATATGTGAATCTGGCCATGGAGAGAAATCTCTCTTTCCCACGACGCAGAAAAACGATATTGACAACGCAATTCGAAATATCAACAATAAATATAACGGTATCAAGGTTGTCTGCCTCACGGAGTGCGCTGGCTGATTAACGGCGTTGTTGCCAACGGAACCCCCATCAAGCATATCGGCACCAGTGCGTTCCCCACAAGATATGGTGGAATAATAATGTTCGAGGCCACGGTTATACACATATACGGGCATTCCGTATGTTCGTCGGAATTAGACGGATGTTGCAAATACCTCCGAAGTCATGTGCTAATATTGAGACATCGGAAACACGTTCCGTACGAAGTGTCCCAATAAAATAAATTGCCTGCTTCGCTACAGCAAACATTATTCAAGAAGGAATTTGATTAGTCTTCTACCCAAACCTCAACGTCTCGTAGAAATGCGTCAAGCAGACGTACGACGTCTCCAAAATTACATAGACGAGGATATCAACGGCTCGTCAGGGGTGTTTCGACACACTTATTTATTGTTCCATTAGGTGATATTGGGCGAATATTAACCATGCCGGGTGGTGTTGTCACTGTGTAATCCCACGATGTCGGACGGAACATGGCTCTAATCTAAGTATCATGATGGGATCGTGTTGTGTGTCAACATTCGTGCTGAATATGTTCGGCACCAAGGTTTAGGGTTTGGCGCAACCTTCGTGCGATTGTTGAGGACGATTGAAGGTCATTTTCCAACTGTGTTGATGCTCTGTCGTGGACAGAACATGAAAATATGGGGGTTATGCCGGCACGTCAGGCACGTACTTGGTAAACTTTAATCTATGTACCACCAATCCGAAACGAACAGGTTCAAGATCCTGCGCGATGACGCCGGGAGATGTCGACGCCCGGTAAGGTCCTATGCACTGTAGTATCATATGCAGTGCTCGGTTGTAGTGACGGGTGCAGATGTATCATGAAACGTGTGTCCGCCGTCTGATGTGTCAATTAGAGGGTGGAGAAGGGTCGGGCCCGATGCTGATGCACGATATGGGTACAAAGGGAAATTGATTACGTCCGCAGCAGGAATTCGGACGGTTATCAGGTATACAGCACAGCTCCGAAGACATCCGAGCAACTGGGCGCTTGCCCATGAACCTTTCCTGTTTGTGATTCAACAATGAGTATACTCCTTCCCGTGGTGGGCGTATTGTTTCGGGTGTAGTTTGATACAGATATATCACTCAAACCTGGTGTCCATTTGCAGGAGACAAACCTGCACAGAACAAAATTGCGTTTCGGCGACGCCAGTTAGCACTAGGGAAAGTCGCTTCCTCACTTGCTGTGTATCGGACAATATTTCCGACCGACGGCTGCCAAAACGAAGCAAATTGTAGGCGACACTTGAGATACCCGCCACTGTGAACTACACGATTGTGTAAGATCAAGTGTCGGACTCGGTCCAGGCGGGTTACTGCTCCAATCGGTATGTGTGTGTGCTCCGTATACTGTATCTCCTACACGAATCATTGACATCCAACACAACCAGTGTCCGATTTCGTTGGTAACCTCAACCAGATCCTAGTTCTGTGGTCACAATTAGAAATATCTACATCGCATCGCAACCGCGGCGAAACGCCAAATAACAGTGAATCTCGTAATGGGGGGGACCAGCAGACCAATCCCAAGTGAGACCAATTCATGCAGAGAAGCGTAACAAAACACATGGACACACACAGAAAGACTGGCTTCAAGAACGGAAGCAAGACGCCGCGAACACTAAGCATGGTACGATAACATCGCCATTCCAACGTACTATAACATCGCCATTCCAACCCAAAGACATGAAAACACATTATTACGTCTGTCTTGATTCTTCGACTGCGGGAGCTATATATATTGTGGTCACACCCTGTGGGACACATACAATGATGCAAGTATATAACGAGAAAATAAAATGAAAGTACAGCGTGCCGGGTACGAACCCAACAAAGCGAAGAAAAAACATTTATAAGCAAGTACTAACCAAATCAAACACCCAACGATAGAACACAACACCACAAGGACTCCTGAGAGGAAGTGGCAGCATTAAGACAGAAGTAGAAAACTAAACAAACATAACTATTTGGTAGATGCTCTGTGTCGCATGTTCTGCGTGAAGCGCACCAGCGTCTCCTCGCTCACGTACCAAATGTAATGCACTTATGTAATAAGTGACATAATTATTGGTAAGCGTACGTAGTCTCATTTAACGAAGAATCACGAGCATCTGTAATGAGCTCCTCGTTACGTAGTTGAGCTGGGATGCCACACGGCCTGTCGCTTCCATATTGCGGTCAACAGCGGTCTTGGGGTATCTGTACTGCCGCTGCCGCCCACCAAAAGGAATGAAGAGACAAAACGAAGAATATACCAGAAAACAAAAAAAATCGTCAAACGAGTCAGGGGCAGAAGTACACATAGAGAAGGTCATTTTGTTGTTCAACAAGGGTGCCTTGCCACAAGATCTGCCAAGATGAGTTTGCGGCTATTTAAAACTGTACCAGTCCGGCTGTATACCCCCAGCCCAGCCCGGTCCCCCGTCTCGCTCTACACCCCCCCATCTGCTGAAGAGGCAGAGTGAAAACAGGGGAGACAAACCTGTAACTGGTGAAACAAGTCAACGCAAGTAAAGCAACAGAGCACAACCCAAGCAACCAACAAGCTGGCAGTCAAGCAGAAAAAAATAACATATGGCTTCGGACTGCAACTTGGGAAGGTGCCGCATTGTTTGTCATCGTCCACATATCAATTAGGATCAAGGCGCCAATGCCCTTTCCATCGTCTCGTTTCCCCAAGAGGTAGAATAACATAACTGGAAAAGGAAACGGAAAGTGATATTTCCAAACCAGTTCTCGCCTTCGTGACTGGATGGCGAACTCTATTCCATTCAAGTTAAAGCTGCACACAGGGCTCATAAATCGTTCTCACCACATGCCAAGCAAGACATGACGCGGTGGTGCTGTCCAATCATACGATCTCTAAAATACAATTTCAACTTGGAGGGTAATAAGTTGGTGTTCGCTTGTCACGAGGAGACTATGCTTCTTCCTGTACCGTCAGTTATTGGTCAACAGTACCATCTCCAGTCCTGAATCAAAAGGGCGGTCCTGTCTGAGCACCAAGACAGTGGCCGCATTTACATCCAACTCGAAGGAAGTAACAACAGAGACATACATACACTACTCAAGCGGGTAGGTACGTACCAAACGTGTGATAGGCCGTGGTTCAGTCGATCAAATAATGCACGTAAAAATGAAAAACAAACACTTCGTACAGATAAAGCCAATGTACGTTCTTCAACCAACATTCAAATTTAACTAGGCACGCTACGTTCAACTAGTCCTATAAGCAGCATCAGTTCGTCTCGTTATCTGAAAATTAACAAATAGTGATCAAGGCTACATCTCCAGATGGACCGCAAAGATCAGGTGGAAGCTGCTCCATAACAATCGAGGCTAGCTCTCCCCCCCCGTAACACCTCTGACACGGGTGAGTGAGAAGGGGAAGAGCAAATAGTACGCGGTGAGAAATGTACCCCTTTTCGCCTAAATGCATCGAACGACTTGCGCGTCACGCGTGTGGAGCGGTCCCAAGCCTCTCCGCAGCTCGCTTGACTTTGCGCTCGTAGGCCGCCTCGTTGGTCTTTTTTACCCAAACAAGCCCGCCTTTACCATTGGCAACCATGACCATTTCATCTCTCCAGTTTACACAGACGCAGGCTTTGCGGCGGGTGGACCCGCAGCTGGGGCACCGGAAACGTATTCGGCGCCACGACCTCGGTGGGCTCTCGAGTTTCGTCATTAACTCGCACAGAGCTGCATAGCTCTCTTCGTGCATCCGCATCAGTTGCTGTTGCTCCCCAGCACCCCCCACACCACTGAACGCGCCTGGTAGTGTAGTAGCTTCCGACAGGCCGAGGTCGGGGAGCTGCGTTCCCATCGCGCCCAGAAGTTCTGTGGATGCCGACTTCACCACCGCAGCAAGAAGATCGTCCAGAGGCAGGTCCACGTGTGAGATTGTGCCCACAGCAACACGCAGGGCATAAAATGTGACCTGACCAATCAAGAACGGCAAAAAAAACAAGGTTATATACGGAGAGCAATCCTCAACCTCGGCAATTTACACGCTCCGCACCACCACACGATTTAAGGTCGTGTTGCGATCTCAACATCTCACCATTAACGTCATGAACGACACCAGGATACAACTTGAACCCAACAGACGCGTACGGTTCCGGCATAAGGTGTGGGAATTATAACGTATCGCGGTAACTGAAGAAGCCCAGCAAGTGGAGTTGTGAACAAACTGTGTATACGTTGGGTGAACCAGAAAAACCCTCCTAAGCTCAAATAGACCGAATTTTCACACATTAAAAAGTGCTCTTGAATAACCGAGAACCGATGCATGTATTTTGTACACTTCAAATAACTGTTGAAATTATGCTGGGAGAACAAGAAAGCGCAACGTACATGCTATGCGCCCTTCAGGTTTCCCACTTTTTGCTCGTTAATGTAAGCTCCATACGGTTCACGGTAACAACTATCCCATTGAAAAACATACAACAAAAATGTTTCGGATAGGTTTGTCCCTTAAAGGAGTTTGCAGTTGCGAAGGAGTAAAACAGTTGGACCTCTTACAGGAAGAGCGTACTTTTGTACAGTATCGTCTTGCTCAAATGGGTTTCCGTTCATTTTTCGCTTGTATAAGGCACATATTTATACCTGTCGTCCGTGCGGGGCCATTTCCGTATAGTTGCATACGTCAGCAAGTTGTTCACTACCTCGAGACAAACACTACAACCCTAGGTGCGATCACCAGGTTGAAGGAGATGGGCATACTTATGCATCGTACGTGATATGTTCAACCACGTGAGCTCATGCTCATGCGAACCGCCTAACAAAACCTGGCCGGAAGCTTCGAAGAGTAGGAATATTTTAACAACACCAACAAAGTCTTTATATGTCGCACACTTCGATCTCCATAAATAACATTAGTTGATAAAGAACACCTGAACTCGTGGGATTGGCGAACGCCATCGTGCCTCGCCTGTAAACCTAGTTTAATGACGTAAAGGGCCGTCACAGACCAATCGTACTTCCAATATACACCGGTGTTCGTCACCGGTCGTAGGCCTCGTCCGCGTACCAATACCTCAGGAAGCGCTCAATCAACATTTTGCACTTCAGTGCATACCGCAGTACCACAGCGTCGACGCTAATACAGTGAATTTCAGTACGCTATGGGTGTGACGATCTTGGTATGTGTTGGGTCTTGCGAAGTAATGCATTCAAGGGTAAGTCTAAACTTCTCGTCCATCCCTATCTTATGTTTCTGGATGCTAACAATATATTTGGGGTCTTCCGTCAACGGTCGATATCTATCAATAACCATATATATACTTTATTAAAGGCCACCCTCCACGAGAGTGGAAAACTGCCTTCTACATACCACTACTGAAAGTTTCATCACGATCCCGGGCAAATTGGTTACCCCCATAGTGCCGTACAAGAAAAACCGGTACAACGGTACGCGTTTAAATGGGGAAACACTAAGCGATGGTTGTGATGAGGCAAGAACGACGAAGCGAACTGACCGAGACGGTTGATTGCCATGCAAGGTACAAAAGCCTTTTCATCGCGGAGTTCGTACTTGCTGCCATTACCTAATTAGTTGGTATGTCTGTCTGTCTGCCTGTATGTCTGCCTGCTGTGTACCGCTGTCCGTCGGTGTTTTATTTTTATGATTGCGAGAGCTGTACGTGGCCGACTTCCACAAACTCCGGGTCCACAGGAGCGGACAAGTTGGGGCTAACTCCCGGTGCTTCTTTGTTGTCGATTTGGTTGTGCTGCGAGATGTTGATATTTTGTATTTTTTGTTTCGAAAGCACACTGCTTGCTGCGTGTACGAGGCACTCTTGCCTCGTTTACCTCTCTATGAGTACACAAGTAGCCTGCACCGTTAGCCACGAGCAATATCTTACGTGAGTGTAGACCTAAATATTATTCGTCGATTTGTAGCGACGCTGCACGCTATGTTAGAATGAAAGCCATTGTGAAATGTACACTTTGCCAAACGGTAACCAAACTCTTACCTGCATTAGCGGCAAGCAACCCTTGATCCATTTCGGTAGATCTCTGATAGGGTAGCCGTTTCCGCCCGGCCCACACCTGACCTCCGTCATGTCGTGCTCGCAGATGAAAATCATTCGTGAATTTTTCCTATCTGTCCATGCTTGGATCCATTTCTTCCATGTCTCCCGCTGCATCCCCTGTGCACGATTGTTCTCGTCCTCCCCGGCCGTACATGACGTCCGAGAAGTCCTCGGCGTCTGTGATTTCCCGAATTCCGCCTTCATCTCCGAACCGATTTCTGGCTTTAGGATCAGGAGGCGAGGGTACATGTTCTCCTTCTCGGCGGCGAGGTAGAAGGTCTGTAGGACTTCGCTTGTCAGTTGTGCTACACCGTCGACCAGGGCTTCCAGACGGTTGAAGCGGTTATCGAGATATTTGCGAAGATCGCCTGAGAGATCAGATACGCGAACCTCGTCGGTGTCCCCGAACGACTGAGAGGAAAGGCCAGGATAACCGTGCACTTCGTCGGTAAATAGCCTTCTCACTTGATCCACCAGGCTGTCAAGAACACCCCGCGCTTCAGGCCCACTGCCTTTGACGCACAGCACAAGCCCAGGGTACGCCACGCTACCCATGTCGCAGCTTTCCACGCAGTGTGTCTCGTACACGAGAACATCGTGGTAGCCAGGCATCCAAATAAGGTGAGCCCCGTGTTGCCAACATTCTCTGGCCTCCTTGATGTGAGAATGCGCAAAGGCGAGGAAACGGCCAATTATTCCCGGTGGAGCATACACCTGTCCGAAAGAGCACGTTACTCTCACCACGGCATCGCCTAATCCCATCTTGCCACTCTCCAACACATGCTCATCACCAAGTTCGGGGAAGCGAGCAGGGACGACGTAAAGCTCGCTGTTTGTCGTGTCTGTAGTAGGCGCTCGGAACATCACCAAAAGCTTTACCATCGTCTCTAGAACGCCGTCGAATTCTTCGGGGTCGAGGTCTAGCGTCAGGCCGTTGTCCAGTTTTCGGTGCAGCCAAAGAAATCGGAGGTACTCCCGGTCAAGCGTGCCGGACGTTCGGTACGACCTGACCATGTAAAAGTAAAGCGACCAAGTGGGCACAAGGCGTGAGAGGTTATTCAGTGCTGTACCGATCCAATAATAGGAGAAATGACGGCTACTAAGCAGTTAACAAAATTAAAACCAGATACTCAGGAGTACAGACCACCAACGTTTTCGAGCTGGCGTTTTGTTCCATAATAACACCTGAGTGTATCGCGCCTCGATCGATCTAGCCTGATCCAAACCGCACGCAGCATGGAGCGCAAACCTTCAACTACTCGAAACCAGGTACTAGCAAACGATTGACGTGCACCTCGCAACCAATCTATATTTTTGCGTGGACGGCAACAGCCGCTAAACAAAACCTGGTAGCTGGTATGTTTGGCCTAATCCCCCTACTTGAAAATACACTCAACTCGCAAAGGTCTCAGTTGCGTCCAAACAATACCAATAACTCGTCTTGCCTGTGCTGTGCCCAGAGCGAGTCGAACTCCAAGTTCGGCGTGTGTTCCTCGCGGTACCGTCGGAGCTCGGTCTTGACATTAACCTGTTTGGCCGTGTCTACCAAATTATGATCGGTTAACCGCCGGATTACCTCGATCAACCATGTCGGATCCAGGTAAAGCATGCCAGTTGATTCCCCTAGCCGTGGTGGGTCGTGCTCCAGCGAAAGTAGAACACCTCCTTCCGCTTCTCGGTGTCTCATAGCTCGCAGCAAAACCTCCTCCGCATTAGAAATTGGCGTGCGGTCAGTCGCCATGAAGTCTCTGAACGTTTTGACAGCCTCGACCCACCTAACGTACCGTTTTCCAGACACTCCTGCCGTTAGAGTCCTCATTGCCAAGTTAGCGTCAATCCAGACCTGAGGGATGAAGGTGCCCACGGCGGGGAAGTGGAATCCAGCTGGGCAGTCGACAAGAGCCGCCGCCTTTCGCACCCATTCCACCAGTTCCTGCGTGCTATCGTGTTTGAGGGACGTCCGGAAGACCTTGTGGTGAATGAAGAGAGGCTCGCAGGCTCGACGGGACGGCGTTGGACTGGTACGCAGGTTCTCATGACGGCGTAACTTCCCGACCACATAATTCGGACCAACTGCCTTGCCTTTTGCGATTGCCTCCGTCTCGTCCGCTTTGTCTTTTTGATAGCGAGCAACAACTGTGACAACGGCAAACACATGTGCGGCCGCAAGACGAGGCAGAAGGTTTGGAGAAATACGTGAAATACAAACACTTCAGCAATTGTCTAGGGGCTTAACGGGTACCGTGGTGCAGGCTTCATAGGCGCAGACGCAATATACGGTGGGGCGGAGGTAATGGTTTCTGAGGTTTCTATCGTTGAACGCTCTATACACCACCCAAACCAATGCCGTATAGAAAAAAAAACGAAAGTACTACCCGATGGACGAAGGCATGGCCTAGCTGTACCACAAATAAAATTATGAAAATATTTTGGCATTGGAAGGTAATAAACAGGTACGGAGTTGGGGCCCCCTTTCAGTCAGAACTTTTACGGCAAAAAGTTTATCCTCTTGCAACACACGCCTGCACCCCCAGTTGGAAACCTAGATCGAACTGGTGGACTTCGCGGAGGACGTGTGCTACGATAGAGATAGCACTTTTTGCCTTAGACTGTTTCTGAATGACGGGGGCTCCATAACCCTAAAACGTCGGAAATCCGTTCTTTTTTGTTTTTGCTATATTTTTGGTGGTATGCCTAGGTCATCAGATCGCTCATCGGGTAGAACTTTTACTTTTCTCCACATCGGTTGTGGGCGGGAGGATAAGAGCTCCTCAAGTGAGATGAGGAGCCTCAGAAAAAAAAAGGTGGTACCTTTACCGTAGCATGTGTCGGGAGGTTCAGCCAATCTGACGTACCTACAACCATGAATCCAGTTTCTGTGTTTAAAAACGGACACTCAATCCCTACAGGCAAACCTAAGACCGCAACAACGCCAGAATCGTCACGTCGATACGCGAGTTCACTCTGTTTTCCGACGAACACCTGATTCCAATTCGGACGAATTGGTTGCCTGTATCGGCTAGTTGCAGGGCTTACAATTAACGCAGTTCACAATGCCTCGGGACCATAGCCAACAACCGTAAGACAAAATAGAAAAGTAAGGGTATAGAACTGCTACCTACGGCGCTCAATATTAGATTACACTCACGTTGCTGTAAGCGATCGACGGCCTTTTCCAACTTGGCAGGGTCCGCGAACTCTGGTGCATCAATATGGGTTCCGACCAGAGCAACCGCAGCTCCCGGAACACGAAGGTGCAGCATCTCAAGCCATCGGTACACTCGGCCAAGCGGATCCGCACCATCCTCACCCCCACTCGAATATTCCCGGAAAAGAGCTTTGAGGTCCACTACCAGCAAGAAGAGAGACCCTTTAGTCAGAAACATCTGATGTGAAGCGTAGTAATCAGCCTGGCCAGCGAAATCCCAAATACAGATCTCCAGAGAACCACCATCGTCAGGTTTCCACCCTTCTGTGATCTCAATTCCCACTGTGCGATCCAACGGCGCAACAACCGGTCTGCCGGTAATGTTCCGTACCACGGTCGTTTTGCCCGCCTCGGCAAGGCCCAAGAGCACCATCTTGAGCTTGTTGGAGGTTCCCTCGCCGTATTTCAGGATGTCTTCCCACCACGCAATAGCCTGGTCGATTCCCGCGTCCATCACGACTTCCGGCGGCCGCAGTAGTGGGTTTTTTTCCACATTCAAGATTCGTTCGAACCCGGGGTGCTTCCGTACTGCCTTAAGCAAATGCAAGGGGACCCCTGCGACAAGGCGTCCAAACAACGACGGTTGAACACAGACCATATATGGTTCGTGGAGCAGACGTTATTATATATCTGTTGTTCATGCAGCGGACAACGAAAGCTGTGTCATTTGTTCAGCTTTTCTGGAAAAACGCTCAAATCGAGAAAAACAAACCAAGAGTATTACATGACTAAGGAATAGGGCCGTCCCCTCCACCCAAATGGCGGAGGGGACAGTATTTTGGAACCATGAGACCCACGGGTTATCATGCAGTACGTCACATATGATAAGTAGCTATGTTGTTACATTTGCCAGGATGATGGCTTGGGATCCGAATGCATTTGAAACGTTTTGCGCTAGCCGTTTTGCTTTCGTTTGAATGGCGAATGTACTCTAAACGCGATTCAAAAATGGGCTAACACAACCCACTGTCGAATGTCGTTGTTCGCGTTCATGTCGTGTGGTATCAACTGTATCTGTTCGTCAGCTTTTAATACAGTGGCTACTGCAAACGGCAAGGCCTGCATCTCCCTATACTTGGCCCTATTCCAGCGAGTGTTTGGTCATATTTGAGGACAAACTCTTGAGAGCGGTCGGCGCACATCTTCATCCTCCACTGGCTCGCCGCACTCATCTGTTCAACAGCTACGAACTGTTCGCCAGCTGCGATCAATTAGAACCCCTCACACGGTTTCTCGTCTAAACACGATCGAGGAGGAGTACAGCAGCACATTAACGACTCACTTAAGTCCTTCAAGGGAACTCCCCGTTCTAGGGGCGTATGACACGAACAATTGCAAACACCCTCTAAACGATTTCAGATACCTGTTTTCCGAAACAACGCCTGTTCATATCACCAATACATATATATATACTTCGAAGTATTCGGAAGCAGTTGGCTAAGATCATTCCATTGGAATACGTTGGCACCAGTCTTGGATATGGCCTCTGAAATCGATGGAGGTCGAATGTTTGAAACCGTATACAGAAAACACCGGTCTCTGTCTAGTCGTCGATTTTTGGGGAATGGGGCAGTGCCCCTTTTCACGATCTAGATTCTCGATCCACGCAGAAATTAACCAAATTTTACACCAACACGCTAGTAACGAACAATGACACCGTGAATCCAAATATATTCCGATGCCATTTGTAAACGATCTCGAACAATGTGACGTTAATCGGTATTTGCTTTTACCTGTATGTGGTCTGTTGTAAGGTGTGCATCTCTTTTGTCTACGACGGGGTAGAACCGGCACGTCGTTCGTGTGTTGATGAAAAATCTTAATCTGGGCAGGGAGGGGAATATCGAAATTATCGCGATTTCGATATTTTGATCCCGATCTCGATTTAGAATGGCAACATATATACCCAATCTCGGTGTCCCGATAAATGGCAAAACACCGATAGAGAATCTGCAGCCAGGTATCCATCTCCAGGACTGGTGTGAAGTCTGTTGCTGGCTTCCATAAAATCAGCTTGAAAATGAAACCGTCGAGAGTGTGTTGTCGGTATACAAGCGATATAATCCCGTAATAACGGTTCGGGTGTTCTTCCTGGTACACCAGGTATGCAAAGCCAAGTCGCACGAATACTTGCTCTGTACCATGTCTAAGCATCAACAACACTCGCCATTTGCGCAGCTTCCCGTAACAAAGGGCATGGAATCTCGCGGTGTTTCGTCGAATCTCATCACCGAGTTGTAGGATGCACCATGGGATCCCACGTCAAACGACAACGTTCTAGATCAACTCGTATAGTGTAGAAATGCAAGTTCCAACAACCTACATTCAATGTCCAACAACCCCATACCTTGTATGTCGAAGGTGAATTTTCCCTAGGGGGAAACATAGGGCTTCTGAAGCGCAGAAGCCGACCCTAGGGGGAAACATAGGGCTTCTATAGTGGAGAAGCCGAACGAGTGAGATGAAAACGTGGCTTATGAAATCCATTCACAACTTGGTCCAAGTCCCGATGTTGCTTGAGTTGTGCATGTCTATCGCTTGAGGATTATTGACGACATAGCCGCACGGCAACGACATTCGCTCGCCGGCAACAGACAGTCTCGATGAGCCAACGGCCACCGTCTGGAGTTGATTATGGGATGAAATATACCATTTTTGTCTTGGACTAGTTTTCGTTCGATCATCGATCGCTATATTGAAAATACGCCTATATCATCGTTCGCTGTATTTTCGTTAGCTTTGATTTTCGATCACTGTGTGGGCCGTCAGCGACAATAGTCACACCCGCGCCACACACAGTACCCTCGCAGCACCGTAACGTATAAATCGGAGGGCAGTATTCAGCGAACGTTCTAATCGTACTTGAAACATTGGATCTCCGACTACGCTGGCGAATACAAGGATCTGCGCGAGAGCTCCAACAGTGTATTCATACAGGAAAAATGATATTGTGGTGTTTGTCTAGAGAAAAATTCACTCTTGATCGGTTTGCAGAGAATTCGAGCGGCAAACCTCTAGGAGCCTAACCGAAACGTCACATCGTATATATGGTTACCTTGTGTGTACGAAACAGTACGAGTGCGAGTGACCGGCGAAAAGAGAAGTGTTGATATGAAAGGCTAATTTGAAGAATGACTTGTACTGGATTCATCCGCCCTGACGGGCGTTCGTCCGCCTCGGCGAGTCGGTCCGCTTCGGTGAACGCCGGGATCCTGTACGATAACAAGAGCACCGAACAGCTCGTTTCGTATGCACCATTTGTAGTCTCGAACAATATTTCAATTGATCTGTGGTCCAGTTCTATGGCGCACTACTTCTGGCGAGTTCGGCTTTAAGGCGACGTGAAATGGCTCAACCCAACTATGACCTCATGTACGTCGAGTCAACCAAAATCGGTACTGGACCTGTCTATGGCGACCGGTGCTAGATAAATTGGTATTAGTCCCTATATCAGGACGGGAGTCGCTTTATTCGGACAACTCCAACATAATTAGACGACAAAGCAACAACCCTTCCCTCCGCAAACAACACGAATGCTTTGATTGCTCAACTGCAGCAGCCCTAGGTTCCGTGTGTCGAGGGTCTCTGGCGATAGATTCGTCATCTCAAAAAACATGCGCCTACGAGTGAGATGAAACTGTGGATTATTAATGAAGACCATTCCCAACTTGGTCCAAGCCCGCACGTTGCTTGAGTGGTGCATGTCTATCGCTTGAGGATTTTTGACGACATAGCCACACGGCAACGAGAAACTCTCGCCGCCAACAGGCAGTCTCGATGAGCCAACGGCCACCGTCTGGAGTGGATTATGGAATGAGATATATACCATTTTTGTCTTGGACCAGTTTTCGTTCGATCATCGATCGCTGTATTGAAAATACGCCTACACCATCGTTCGCTGCATTTTCGTTAGCTTTGATTTTCGATATCTGTTTGGGCCGTCAGCGACATTAGTCACACCCGCGCCAAACACAGTACCCTCGCAGCACCGTAACGAATAAATCGGAGGACACTATTCTGCGAACGTTCTAATCATATTTGCAACATTGGATCTCCGACTACGCTTGCGAATACGAGGATCTGCGCGAGAGCTCCAAGAGTGTATTCATACAGGAAAATATGTTCGTGTGGTGTTTTGTCTACAGAAATTTCACTGTTGATCGGTTTGCAGTGAACTCGAACGGCAAACCTCTGGGAGCCTAACCCAAACGTCACATCGTATATATGGTTAGCTTGTATGTACGAAACAATACGAGTGCGAGTGACCGGCGGAAAGACCGGTCTTGATATGAAAGGCTAGTTTGAAGAAGGACTGGCACCGGATTCATCAGCCCTGACGGGCGTTCGTCTGCCTCGGCGAGTCGGCCCGCTTCTGCGAACGCCGGCATCCTGTACGATAACAAGAGCACCCAACAGTTCGTTTTGTATGCACCATTTGTAGTTTCGAATAATATTTCAATTTATCTGTGGTCCAGTTCTATGGCGCACTACTTCTGGCGAGTTCGGCTTTAAGGCGACGTGAAACGGCTCAACACAAGTATGACCGCATGTACGTCGAGTCAACCAAAATCGGTACTGGACCCGTATATGGCGACCCGTACTAGAACAATTGGTATTAGTTAGGCGACGAAGCAACAACCCTTCCATCCGCAAACAACACCTATCCTTTGCTTTCTCAACTGCAGCAGCCCTGGGTGCCGTGTGGCGAGTGCGGCGGGCGATGGATGCGTCATCGAGATAAACATGCACCTACGAGTGAGACGAAATCGTGGCGTATTAATCAACACCATTCCCAACTTGTTCCAAGCCCACACGTTGCGTGAGTTGTGCATGTCTATCGCTTGAGAAATTTAGACGACATAACCACCCGTCAACGAGAATCACTCGCCGGCAACAGACAGTCTCGATGAGCCAACGACCACCGTCTGGAGTGGATTATGGAATTTGATGTACCATTTTTGTCTTGGACCAGTTTTCGTTCGATCATCGATCGCAATCTCGGAAATTCGCCTACATCATCGTTCGCTGTATTTTCGTTAGCTTTGATTTTCGATCTCTCTGTGATTGCCCTCAGCGACATTAGTCACACCCGCGCCACACACAGTACCCTCGCAGCACCGTAACGTATAACTCGGAGGACACTATTCAGCGAACGTTTTCATCGTACTTGCAACCTTGGATCTCCGACTACGCTTGTGAATACAAGGATCTGCGCGAGAGCTACAAGAGTGTATTCATACGGGAATAATGTTCGTGTGGTGTTTGTGTAGAAAAAGTTTCACTCATGATCGGTTTGCAGATAATTCGAACGGCAAACCTCTGGGAGCCTAACCCAAACGTCTCGTCGTATATATGGTTACCTTGTGTGTACGAAACAGTACGAGTGCGAGTGACCGGCGAAAAGAGCGGTGTTGATATGAAAGGCTAGTTTGAAGAAGGACTGGCACTGGATTCATCCGCCCTAACGGGCGTTCGTCCGCCTCGACGAGTCGGTCCGCTCCGGTGAACGCCGGGATCCTGTACGATAACAAGAGCACCCAACAGCTCGTTTTGTAAGCACCATTTGTATTTGCGAATCATATTTCAATTGATTTGTGGTCCAGTTTTATGGCGCACTACTTCTGGTGAGTTCGGCTCTAAGGCGACGTGAAATGGCTCAACACAAGCATGACCTCATGTACGTCGAGTAAACCAAAATCGGTACTGGACCTGTATATGGCGACCCGTGCTAGGTAAATTGGTATTAGTACCTATATCAGGATGGGAGTCGCTTTATTTGGACCACTCCATAATTAGACGACAATGCAACAACCCTTGCCTCCCCAAACAACACCAATCCTTTGATTTCTCAACTGCGGCAGCCCTAGGTGCCACGTGTCGAGTGCCGCGGGCGATGGATGCGTCATCTCCATAGACATGCCCTGGAAACTGACTGTCCATTGTAATTTGACACGGGCGCAGTTTGGAGCGGTGTCTCGCAATGTGTGTGGCATGCATAATCCAGAGAGGGGCAACGAAATGCATTACATCTGTCTACGATGCTTATCAGAGAGCGTGGCAAAAGGGAAGGGATATCAGTCGCCCGACCCAAAGAGTTGACTCGTACGAGGCTGACTATTCCCATCAAAGCGACTTTGTCGGACGAGGTTCAGAATGTTGACTCTCACGCGGCGGTCGCCAACCGATTTGTCTGTTTTGTGAGAGTCGGTTCGACGCGTGTTGCGATAATGGCAGTATTTTGTTTGGCAAACATATGCTTTGAAATGCGGTGCTCCTTAACCCATTATGGTTGGGGTGTCCTTGCTTTGCGAAATTGTTCGCCGTGTACCTACGCCATGGGGTCATTCATCGAGGTGAGCTCACAGGTTGCCTCAAAGTTGGTTTGAGGGTGAGGTACGGAGCTCGTCAAGTGTGGAGCCTCAGAATTTAAAGTGGAACGCCAACCGTAT
Organism: Laminaria ephemera; assembly: GCA_036873875.1. Taxonomy (NCBI): domain Eukaryota; class Phaeophyceae; order Laminariales; family Laminariaceae; genus Laminaria; species Laminaria ephemera. The sequence goes on along the minus strand of JAYJMJ010264974.1, from coordinate 8,102 downwards.
CATGTGTCTTTCGGAAACGTCCTTGACAAGAAAATCATGCTTGGCGCACCAAAATATCGGAATTCATTGGGCTTATGCCAAGCGTCCGGCCAAGCAACTGAAATTTTGACCGTTTGTGGTAGAGGGTTAACAGTTCATATATCACTTTTTTCGGGGGTCGTTCGAGCGAAAGTTGTACTCCTACTGTAGCTCGGAGTTAGTGTCGGTGTCTGAAATTCCGTCGCGTAGGGCAAGCGATTTTGTACTCGTGGTTCAATACGACAGAAACACACAAAATAGACGAAACACGAAGTAAATACGAACGATCTGAAAATAATGCACGGCGTACAAACTATTCCTAATGCTAATGAAGCTGTATCGTGGATCATCGTATTTTTTCAATCGCCTATTTCTTCTCTAACACTGTTCATGACGAGGTTGAATTGATGCGTACTATTATTCAGCGCAAAACATTACGACCTTTCGATAGTGGCGGATCGAATGGTGTACGTACTGCTGCTGTATGTTTCCGCCATGTAACGTCCACCCAGACGAGGACTGTTACCGGCCTTCCGATGGGGCCGCATCCTTGGGTACTGCTGTCTCGTCCCTTCGCCACGTTCGTTCTACCAAGCCTACCTTGTTTGATAGTGGATTCGTCATGAAGAGCTTGTGGTAAGAGCGGATGTTTTATACTTCTGCTTGAAAAATTTCACTCTACGGTTGCGAAGAACAAACGAGCAGAAACGCAACCTCGCCGTGCAATACCCGCTTTTTGCTAATGACGCTGTGTTTTTATTTATTTTGATTCTACGTTGGCGGATTCTTTGATTTTATGCTGGCGTATTCCTCCTCATATATTGCCGATGATCGGTGATGGTGTGCTTGAATAATTTCGACGGTTTGCGTATAATCTAAGAAATTTTCGATATTGACGCATCGTTGGCTATATGGTAGTGAGGTACAAACGTCCAGAAACCTATGTTTAGTTGTTGCTAATGATGCTGTGTCAGTACACAATCAGGTTTGTTTGCCTAGTTCTGCGTAGGTATCATATTGACCTGAGCGTAACGCACAAGGTACTCTTGATAACGATGGATGTGGAATACGATATCACCAATGACTTCGAATTTGGTTAATATTAATTGAAATGCATTCCTTACTTAGGCCCTGACTTCTCCTGTCGGTTTTCTGGAAAGGCCATATGTCGGTATTAGCATTTTGCATCGGCTGTTTGATTCCTAGCAATCACGTACCCGTCCCCGCCGACAAACCCACTCAACTCAATAACAACCACCCACCTACGACATTGGTTCATCTCTTCGTGTATCCCCCGGCTACTTCCGAACACTTGGCGATGTTGTATATTCACTTCTTCGCTTCATATTCCTCGCGAGTCAACCCTACATATCTACCCCACTTTGAAGTGCATGTGGCCCGGCGACACGTTTGAAAGCGTTTGAGACAAAATGTATTCCATCTCTTTGGATGAGTACATCTATTACGTGAGGTACTCCACTCCAGAGTGATGGAAGCCTGCCGTACGATGACAACGTCGATTAAACGATGATGGGTTCATCTGAAGACAACAGCACTATATTGCCTTTTTGACGGACCACAGTGCGTTGGAGCGGCAAGGTTTCTAATATACGGGACCTGGTCCGTCTCATATACGGGACCTGGTCCGGCAACGAAAACTCGACGGTTTATCTGACATTTGGGAAGCACATAAATCATCTTCCTAGTAATATATGTGTCGTTTTGAAAACTGCGGACGGTGTGGTGGCTCCTTTCAAGGGACACGGTATCACGTAATAATGTATTGTTTATTAAACAATGCATCGACCTTGCAATTCACTTGGAAACATGAAGATCGACATTTTGAAGGTTTGACGAAAACCGTCGGAAGGACATCCATGTATACAAGACACGCGTAATAACGATTGATAGATTATTTGGGACGCAAGCGGATGGAAATTTGAGCAGTTCGACTAGTGCAAGTGATACGGAATCTAAGGCAGAAAACCCGCATGATGTTTGCGAGCGACAGCGATTCGCGGATCGAAACCATAAAGAATAATTAAAATATGCAGTTCGGCCTCAATCTGTGAAATCGTACGGGAATGGTTTTTCCTGCGCTGCGCCCTGAGTCCAACTTCTTTCTTGTTTTGAGTTGTTTGATGGCCCTGCGAGGGCTCCTCCAACGTATCATGGCGCCTGGACTCAACGAGATTATTCGTGGTACGACTCGAAGTTCGTCCGGCATTAAGATCCATTCGATGCTCGAACGTAATCAAATGGTTTCCGGCCCCCGTTTGGTGGTTTTCTAGACTACATCGCCCGCAAGACCCAGAGTATACATAAAATGTCCAAATATGTATGCGTGACAACCAAACAAACAAACAAGCAAACAAAAAACAACTACGACATCCGTGTTCCTGTCGGGCGAAAATCAACACATACGCATCTGGCAATACATTCACCACGCATGAGATATGTCGTGCACAAGTCGTTGCAGACGTTGCAAAGGGTATATTTGTCATCAATAGTTCTTCAAGCCATGATTGAAATTACAAACTGGGCGACCTCTCTCGAAGGTACATTTCCTACCCAAAACAATATTATGTTGAACCATGGACGTGTTCAAGACATAGGTTAAGTAGTCATACATAACTTAATGCGCTGACTATACCGCTTCGACTTACCGCTATACTTAGTGTTGACAAGGATAATATTTGCCAGAGCCGGAAGCGTGCCAACGCCATTGGGGATTTCTCCTCCGCCGTCGTCAGAACCAAACCAACAGCGCAGCGTTACCCGCTTGACACTGGCACGAAAACCTCAGATCGCAGGAGCCAAACAGCTAAGTAGCTCGACGATGCTGTTGACGACGTTTGTCACTTCGTGGAAGTCTCGAAACTCGGTTTGCTACTGGCTATAATCGGTTTTCACAATTTCGGCGGAATATAGACCATGCTAGGATTTCACGAGTTGTGATACAAACATAAATAGTAGTACTGTAAGACGATTAATTCATCTATACCCTTCATGAGGACATTCAAACCGCAAAACACTCGCGATCGACGTATATTACACACAGCTTGCAAATATGAATTTCGACGCAATCTTCGATTTCACAGCTGTAGTATTTGGATTATATGAAACGATACAGAGTAGCAGCGCCGTTTGTTTGAATTTGCAGATGCATGCGCAAACTGAGAGCAGTGAGTGAAATTTTGTGTGGCGTCAGAGATAACGACAAAGCAGGTTTTCGGCCACGCATCTACCCAACATACATACATGGGTCATCAAGATTTTTCTATGGAAACATACATCACTCCGAAAGACACACATAACGCTTACACTACTAACGTCATAGAGCGTTCCGAGATATAGCAAAGCACAGCCACGTAACAACGGAGTTGGGTACCGATACTATTAATCACAGCCATCCCTGAAAGCTATATGGAGTATCACGTATCGTCTTGACAAGGTGAGAAGTCTGACTGTATTCCCGTTTATCCAAAAGCTAGTGTACCCACGTTTATCGACCTGAATATGTTTCAAGAATGAGAGGATTGCTGCATACCTACTGGAGCATGCAACCTCGTGAACTTACCTGTGAGTGCGTTGGAAGCAAAACCAAAGCGGTTGATCGTCGGAAGATTGCCAAGTTCATGCGGAATTTCACCTGCAACCATGTAGGTAGAAAACAAACCCGCCAAATCGAACATGCACATGTGATCGAAAGTTGTACAAACAGCTGCAAATGTTTAGGCATTTTTTGTTCGTGCAAGGTCGTGTTGCATGATGGCCGTGGAGACGTATTGGGTCGAGTGGTGTAAGCGAATACGTATTGTGTACGGTGACAACCGTACACAACTAGAAATTTATATAGAGTCGGCGTCACATTGAGTTGTGCCATAAACTGTGGTATTTCCTCAGATTCGAATTTCGATGTGTCGTTTTGTTCCAGACAAGAGGGTATGTTTTGGCACTGGACGAGCACCTAACTTCTGAACCAAGGCATCTGTATACCCTGAATGTTCCGCTGAGTTAATAAATATTGACGAAATATCGTCTAGATGGTGTTCACAGTAATAAGCGCAACTTGTATCCAGTCTACAATCATATAAACAAAAAGGTACCCTTGTTGCAACCATTTCATCGTTGGGTGGCAAAGTTGCGTTAAGACGGCGGTGTGCAATGTTGAACTCAGCATGTTCCCAAAAAAAATCCAGAAATACCATAACGAGAAAAGAATCTCAAGCAAGAGACAGACACCAAACCGGTCAAATACCTGTTCATCTGTATAGGATCTAAACAATATCGACAGATAGATGTAGAACGTTTGGGGACCTGGACACTAGAGGGGGAGTGGCTATCTGTCCTACGTCCACCAGGTTGAGATACCAAGCAATATCGGTTGCGACAGGGTCACGGATGATCGAGTCCAAACGGGGTAAAACAGTTTCAGATATGATCGCGGGCTGAAACGCATTCAGGTATTTTTCCAGTCAGCACTTTTCCGTCTTAAATAACCTTCCTATCAAAATGTCAAATCTGGGGTGTTTCGTTCCCACCACACGGTATGGCGCGAATTGGTAGCCTTCATTGGTATTACATGCTACGTTGGGGATTTACGCCGCATTTTGATACAAGTTTCGTACAGACCAGCTCGCGCTTTTGCACATTCTGCAATATACAATGTGATTTTTCACATTCTGCAATATACAATGTGATGGATTTGGCCTGGTCAATGAATGTACCTGACGGTAGTCGATCATGAGCACGCTCCATAGTAGAAGGAAAATATGCTAGAGTACTAAATGTGGTGGCATCGGGGTAACACAGCAAGTAGCTACCGGCGATGTTTTTGTTTGCGTCCGTGACAACATGTCCCATGAGAGGAGGAGCAAATTTAGGGGTATCATCAACATCAGCGCTAAACCTATGTTTGACGGGAGACATCAAGAATGCTTGAAAGGATGGAGACATTCATGGCGTCCTGCCCCTTCTCAAGCGACCACACATTCGTTTGTTTTTAACACGTTTCGTGACCGACTATATATGTCTCGAATCTATCGTCCGTGAAACCATATCTTAGTATCAACAAAACATGGATATGTTGACACACGAAAACGACGCAACAAACTGGGTGACCTGACCCGTACCAATTGTGTAGCATATCAGCTGCTGGATAAGACGGGCACATGGCCATTTTGGCTACCGATGTTTAAAACTAATAACTTACCGATGAGGAGATTGTTGTCAATCCGTAGGGTTCGCAGACACAGAAGATTGCCGAGCTCCTTCGGTATTTGTCCTGCCAATTCGTGAACCGCAAAGATATCGGCATGCAAATTCTTAAACAACCCACCAGTTCCAAATACATTGTGCACACCAACTGGCGAAAGTGCTTCACGATGTTCGTGGCAGTGGCTTACGTTGTGGAAGACCAGAAAGGATCTGTTAGTGTTTTGCACAATGTTAGACACATTGTTCACGCTATTCTACATTTTATCCAAAGTGCTTCTGACTTAATAGCAAACAATTGCGCGGATTTAAACTTAAAGACGAAATTCAGGGATATTTGCAGTTTATTTTGTTTGTGGCACAACTGTTGTTCATCAACCGCCGTGCCGTCACCACATATGTGTTGCATCATTATGAGGGAATCCTCTTTTTGTCGCAAACAACTACGTAATTATCTCCTCTAGACGAAACTCATCTATAATTCAAAAGCCGATTAAAGCCTTTGGACAGTCAGAATGTCTGTACACCTCTCACCTATGTTGTGAGTCGAATGTATCGTTTTTAACAATCGCAGTGAAACAATAAATGTGTATCAAGCATGGTTGGACAGTCGACATAAAAATCGATTGCTTTTACCATAGACAAGGGAAAACATGTACCGCTAGATATTGGCGCGGGCAATGGATATCAGAAACTTGCAAGCAAACAGTCGTTTTGAAGTCACTCTAATCTGTCGATACTCTGCACATCACCAGACTTCGCCGCCAATAGACTCGTCCGTTGCACAATCATCCCATTTTAGTGGCCATTGAAGATTGTCCTAGGTATTGAACGTATTTCGACTAGCAGATTGGATATACTGTGTGTTGCAAACAAGGATGCAGCCGCACTGATAGCCCTTCCTGAGATGTACGTCGGACCCGATTCTATTTTGACTAAATGCCTCTCGGTTGCCTTCGGTGTTTCTCAACCCTGTTCGACGCCTACCAGGCAAGTATAGAATCCGTAGTACATGGAGAAACGTGCGGGTGGCGGGTGAACATCGTGACAACGACAAAGGATTGATGCTCGTCGGTACAAACCAGGGTTTGTGCCGGTTACGCCAACGCCGCATGACTCCTGTATTATTTTTGAGTGCCCCGTTGTAAACCGGGAATTTTACTGGGACCATCATCTACCAGCTTACAAGGTACTCATGACTCCCGGCTGATCAGGTCTGATACGTTGGACTCGCTAATACAAGCACGAGAGCTATATGTATGACCGCGTCAATTTCAGACCAGGAATAGTGCCTGGATGTCGGGTATATTCCGAACCGCCTGAGGAGCTCCACCTGCATTCATCAAACCAACGTTTGCTTCGCTGTATTGTGATGCAGCTAAACGTGTTCTTAGTGTATGTACCGAAGATCCTCTAACCCTATAAAAGCTGCACGTTTAGCCCACACAAATCCGGAGAAGGTAGTACCCACCTATGTGGGTGCGGTTCAAAATAGGTATAGACGTCATCGGATCTCTGACGCGAGAAACGTTGAACACAGACTCGGCAATTACATTACTGCACAAAGTATTCCAAGAATGAAGATATGAACAAATCGTCCAGCAGACGGGTTTCTGATATACACTGGCGACACACCTGGGGCCTGTATGAGACCTGGAAACTATACAGGCTGGATTAAACTAAGCGTGCAATAAATCGAGCCCGAGCATTGTGCACGCCGTTTTGTGAGTGAGACCCTGAATTTTTGCCACACGCGTTGGACGGGATATTTGTTTGTTATTTTATTGTCAGATATTTAGCTGTTGGATTTTTTTTCCGTCTTTTAGGTTTTTTATTTTGTGGACCGTAAGGGAAACCAAATTCATCACAATAGAAAGAAAACATGAAAAAAAAAAAAGCCTTCCGATTATCGGCAAGGGCGCACAAAACATGTGCGCTCAGCTTCAAGGTCAAATTCACGAGAACGGCGTGGACATTTGGACTTTTATACTAAAACTGAACAAATTAAAACATTACGACTTGACCTTGAAATTACTTAGTTTCAATACTTCAACCAGTTTTCTGCCAAAAATCTTACTCTAAATCAACACAACTCCGTCAGATCTTAGACTATTTCAATGCCAAATTTCCTACAACCATGTCTTGGAAGTGTCTGGCGCCGACTGCTTTCGGGAAACAAAAAGCAGTGGGCCGATGTTTGGGGGCCTAAACCTGAAATCGAGGAACGCCGATTTCGCCGGAAGAAGCAAAATAATAAATTGAGCGTTTAGCCGAGACCAACACCTACCATCGCGTAAACTACGAGGATGTTTGTTGCGATTTATGGGCTTCCTTGAATTATGAGCTCCATTTTGAAATATTCACACCCTCTTTCAGAATTCACACACCCCCTACAATATACACACCCCCCCAAAAAAATAATCAGCGGACGTAGGAACTACGGATCATTGCCTAGTATGGACAGTCAGCAGACGAGAGTTACCAACAATTGGCGAGGTAGTAAATTGTACACATCTATGGAGAACAGATAAACTAGTAGTAAGAGAAAAAAAACAAGAGTTCCAAGAAGAGAGATCCAAAAATGCAGAACAATTTTCGTAGCTGTTAGGAAGCATACCTACAACGAAGAACGACATAGGAAGGGATAGTGCAGGAGCGAAGATTAAAGAAGGATGGGAGCAATTGGTCAATACCACGGCAAGTAAAGTCGTAGGGAGGAATTTGATAGTATGCAGCAGAGCAGAAAAATGTTGGGACGAAGAAGTAAAAGAGGTTAAAGGAGTAAGGAGGGAGGTACACGCAAGATATTCATCGAGTAAAACTACAGCAGGATGGGAGGAGTATGCTATAGCTAGAAAGAAAGTAAA
>JAYJMJ010264952.1:0-13835 GCA_036873875.1 Laminaria ephemera | reverse complement strand
GATCGACGCTCGAATAACACTTGTTCCCGCCCTCTTCCTCACCCTGTGTTTTGTTCATTAGTTCTTTATTGAAACAGTACAATAATGTTCGACAATGATAAATTTGGATCGACGCTCGAATAACACTTGTTCCCGCCCTCTTCCTCACCCTGTGTTTTGTTCATTAGTTCTTTATTGAAACAGAGGAATGAAAGCAAAGCGCGCCGGGCGAGCAACACGCCTGCTCCATCTCGTCAGATATCGATCGGTTCCACCGGCGCAGTACATTGGCTCTTTTCGCGAGGAACTCTGATTGGGTTTGTGGGAGATGGGCCATGACCGCGCGATAAACGGCGATGCAGAAGTCACCTACGACGATGTTTTCGGGGAGAACGAGAGGGGGTACAAAGCCTTCACGGATGAGGAGAGAGGGGGGAAACACGAGTAGACAACAAAAGTTGTTGTACACCAGTGTGTACGTGTGAGGGTCGATTTTGCGCTTGTCTGTTGGTCTCTGATTCTTTATTGGCTAGTTCCCTGGCAGTTGGTGTACGACTACAACACTTCAAAGGACAGGGCTGGGGGGAAGATTATCAGCGAGCCCGTGTCGACAATCGACGATCAGGCAGGGATCATGGCTTGCGCACCGTACTTAGTTGATGTATGTTAAAACAACAGCTTTCGGTCACCATGTCTTGCTAAATTCTCCCTTTGCCATGTTTATTAATTGCCTATATATACAGATTTTGCATTCGTATAAGTCAGACGCACGTGTTTTCTCCGTGAAAGCGTTTCGGATTTTGGTGATCGCGGCCAGAAAGAGTGTGTGTCGGTAGACTCTCCTTCCAGTTTTCCCTTCATGCGTTTCCAGCTAGAAATGTCCTCATTGTTTGCAAGCTCCCCTGCTCTTGTTTCCCTAAAATGTCGTTTTTGGTTTACACATACTAACAGACGGACTGTTGTCAGACAAGCTTGTAAAGAGCGGGCCGGATGGGGAGCCTGCCGACCGGAAAACGTCGAGTGACGGGGAGGCGAACTCTGCGGGCGAGGGATGCGACGCCGAGGAGGGGAAGTCCGCCGACGAGGGTGGCGCAGGACGCGAAGGGGGTGATGCTTCCGGCAGTGCAGCAGAAGCAGATACGCTGAGGTGGCGAACTCTGGCGACAGCGCGGATGGGGCGGATGAAGCCTCGCCCCCAGCGTCTGTTATTCGGCGCTCCGCATACAAGTTCACGGTTTTTCTGTCACGCGAGCGTCTACAAACCATTGACGGCACGTACGTATGTAGTTATCGCATCAGGATGAACTGTAGGTCCTGGTCACAGAAGTGGTAGAATGTTGTGTGAAGAGACTTGTGACCAAGGCGGTGGCAGGTGGAAGGGGGGTCAATTTTAGGGCTCGTGATTGTGGCTGCCTAATTTCTTTGCATTTATCATATTTTTGTGATTTTTGGTTTGGAAACGACCTGCCAACATGTACTTGTCGGCTATAAGCTTTGCCATAACAGATATAAAAGTTTCAAGTCCGTTTTTGAACGTGTCGCACAGACTCACTCAAGAGAGGAGCCCACGTATACTAGGTAGTGAAAACGTGGGCGTAACCCCCACGGCCGTAGCCGTTTGGTCTTGTAGACCTGTAGCACTATACGTACAGGGTAGGAATGCTAGCGGAACATACGTCTCGGGTGTGGCGCAAGTGAGAGGGAGAGGGATAATGTTTTCGTGCACTAGTGGGAATTAAACGGTTAAAGTATGCTTTCACGCGCGTGCGCGAATGTGACCCCACATGGGGGGTCTGTTTGACGGATGTGTATTATGGGGGGTGGCTCAGAGCTACATGATTTAAGAGATAGAGCTGGCAGCTACAGTATAAATATTACACTAGGCACATGGTGTGTCTCTTCGTTTATTCACTTACTAATAAGATATGTGTGGTGTCGGGGCCTACGAGTAATCACCAGCTCCCGGAGTGTTACTGGGTTTGATAGAAGTGCTTGCCCTCTGGAGTGTGGTTCTGACTAGATGCTCTACAAGTTATATATACACAGTGACTTCCTCTGGTGATATGAGCGCTTAAAACCCCTGGAGGGTTACAGATTATGGTGGGGGGCTTTACCCCAATTTACTCTAGAGTGTATTAATGGTCTCTACAGGGATATTCAGAAAATATTTGGAGGGTTCGCAACAAACGACTCTAGAGGGATTATAGTAGCTTGCTCCCTCTAGAGATATTCAACCATGTCAAGTTCCAAATTACCCTATGTGTCATTTAACACCCTCTAGAGGGTTCTGGCCAAAATTACTCCAGATGGTTTCTGAATAAACCCCTCGAGGGTGTTGGGCGGAGAAGCTCTAGAGGGATTCGCCATAAACTCTAGATGGTTATATACACTCTAGAGTTTTTTTCAGATTATCTTCCCCAGGTATGGTAGTCCTACATGACTCTAGGGGGACAATTTACACTCTAGAGGAAATATAGTAAACCCTCTATAGAGGTATCAACATCCCTTTAGAGGGTTTCGACTGATTACTCTGGAACATTTTATAGCCTCTAGAGGTTTTTGGCGGATTATCTTCCTCAGGTATGGTAGTGGTACATGACTCTACAGTAGACGGACAATTCACAATCTAGGGTTCGACTGATTACTCTAGAGTACCCTCCAGAGGAATCAGTCATTCCCTCTAGAGTGTGGTTTGTCCCTCTGGAGTCATGTTCCACTGCCATACGTGAGGAAAAATATCTTCAAAAACCCCTCTAGAGGTAATGATCGATTCCTCTAGAGGGTTTTGGGGGGGAGCCGATTGGCCACGTGTGCCACTTCCATAAACAGCAATTGGGATACTATGTAACTGCCGCATTGGTGCTTTACCATATGCACACTACGTCATATCATGCCCCTTGCGCAGAGTTAAGGTTCTCCACTACGCATAACATGGTCTAACTCGACCACCATCTCGGTTAACGCCATAACATAAAAACGAGAAAAAGAATAAAGTACCCTGGTGGTCTAGCTCACGTTGTGAGAGGCGTGATTAGTGGGGCGGGGGATACAACGAACAATAATTAATAACCAATAAAGTTGTAGCCTCTCCACACAATCGCGGAAAACTGGGTATCCAGGCTAGTGTCATATCGTTGGAGGGAGGGGGAGGGGGGGGTAGTTAGGGCTGGGGGGGGGGGGCATTGCACCGAACGCCAAGTATTAATATGAAGAACTGAAGGTGTATCCCTACCGCACAACCGCGGATTACTGAGTATCCAAACAAAAGAAATCGCAGTAGTCCGGAGCGACAGTGCATCATCTACCCATGGACTGCACAATATAGCCTTTATCAATCCGTTTATACGAGATCTTCGCAAAAATCCCGAAGTACAAGTAGTTCAGCACCAGTACAGAAGTTCATTGATAGATGATGGAAACCGGAAAAGCGAAACACGCGCCACGCGAAAATAACACCTAAACACAGACAAGTAGGCATGCGGAACACGAGTTGTGGGCCAACAGGCCAACACTGGCGGAGATGCTGTGTGAGAATTCTGGCAGCGCGACGGGTACCCCCCCGTGGAATTAATCCACATCCCACTTTCTAACAGATATGCAGAATTAACCTTATGCCCTGCTTACTCGTTAAGGACCTACTACTCGTATAGGGACGGCGTGCGGTTGGACGGCCCCTTTATATGTGCAACGTCGTGAAAAACTCTATAATGACGCCTGTTCACTGTCTGATACATTGACAGCAGAAGATAACCGTGTGACCACCATTGGGTTTGGGCATCTGACCTTTGCGACAGACTAGCAGCAACGCGTCACCCTCTGACCAAAACAACGTTGATCCTAGGGCATTTATTGTTATGTCGTAGTTGAGTCGATCGAAGACACCTCTCTGCATTCCTTTATGGCCAGACCGTTCCTTGAACTACCGGTGCAACAACTACAACAACAACTGCTACTGCTGCTACAACTACTACTACCAGTACTACGATAAATACTACTTCTAATGTTACTTCTGCCTCTACTACTGCCACCGCCACTACTATCACCTCAACTACTACAACTACTACAGCCACTACTACTACAAGTACTACTACGGCTACTACTACGACTACTGATACTTCAACTTCGACGATGCCATCCCTACTGTCACAACCCCCAGTACGGTTTACGTCCACCAGTTTGTATCTAACTTCCCTCGCATCAGAGTAGGCAAATAAATAATCCTTGATTGTGCGTTGCACGCGTGAAATCACCAATAGGCCTGAAGCCCGGGCTCAAAACACGTGGCCGATGTCATAATTCTACACACGAAGTATGACTTCCGAAAACGATTGCCTGGATTTTCAAATAATCCACACAGATCGAGAGCCAAATGCTAACTCGCTCATAGGTAGATTCTGCGTTTCCCCTGTCTACGGGGGGTACGCGAATCTTGTCTACTGCCATTGTCAGTACGCACGAGATTGACAACATCGCCTAGTCTTTTTAATATTGCCGGAATACTATTTGACCCGTCAGTTGGACCTACATGAAGTGCACTCAGTTCCCATCGGGCGTTTGACGTCGATAACGAGAACAGTAGAACCGGCTAAACATGTGTTTCTCTTGTGCCAACGTTTTGTCCGTTTTGGTCCGTATGAGCAGGAATCCTAATCCCTCGTTGTCCGACGATGTTTACAGATTCTGTAGGTGAGGTGCGGGAAATAGCCCTTGTCCGTCTTCGTCGGTCAATTCGACTTTCTTTCCGTGATAATGGTAGGCGAACAGTAATGAGAATAGACCAGTTACCAAAAACCCAATGGATACCGCATAGGAGCCAGTCAGAACTTCGGTGAGGGCGGCTCCACCGGCGGTGAATGCAGCAGCGAGGGCAGCAGAAACGCGTCCTGGTTTGTACACACGCGACGATTCGATCGAGATCATAGTGGAAGGGGCAGCTTTTTGGACGTTTAGGCGAGGCACATGGAACTTAAATAAATCCTGCGGTTAGTTTGGTTGTCAAGTATCGTGGACTTTACATTCTCCGAAAAGTTACACTCTCCAAGGTCGTCACTGTGCCATGCTCATCTGGGTCTAAAGGCGCGGCAATGAATACATATTGGCCTGCAATGTGTATGTTATTTGTAGTATAACTCCGTCATTTCTTGAGTTAAACATGAAGCGAAAGACACTATGGGAAGCAACCACGGTATGGATTTTCATCGCGATAACGCAATGCACCAGGAACATCGCATGCTTATCTACGCACTCGGTACCACCTGCATGGCACCGCTGTAAGGGATCCGATTCTGCAGGGTGTTCAGCGGAAAAGCTGAATGCATCGACTTGAGTGGACTTGTCAAGCGCTTGCAATACCCACTCATGAAAGCTCCAGCCAGCAGGAGTTCATGAGGGCATGCTTACCAGGGAAACTGTAGAAATTCTTGCCTGGATTCGATATGACGTCCCGCCCACAACGAGCACAATCAGGGAGGCACAGCTCAAAAATAGGCCATTTCCCACAACCTTGACATTGATGCCGGAACAGCTCGATTACCAACCCGAGAAGAATGACTGCCAAAAAGGAGACAAGGGCACGAACAGGGTTTGTGTTGAAAGCACACATACGTCCGTTTGGTGTCCGCGGAATTTCATCGGCTTGGCGGGGGGTTTCGTGTATCGAAAGAAAAAACATCTAGGCTCTACATCGCGGGCTAGCGGGAATAGTTGTTCGGCGAATACGTTCTAGGAAGACTTTACCCGATTAGAGGAATCCAATTTGGACAAACATCTACTTTGCCGCCGTGGACGTGGGTCGGCGTTGGAGAATGCCCATCCCATTCGATGTATATGCGCACCTTAAGCCAAACCCCCAAACATCACACGGTCAGCAACGCACGTATCCAGCAAGAAAATTCCGTTGAACGTATGAACCCACGTGACGACTCCACGTGCCCATCGAACGACAACCATTGATAATGCCACAAAACTTATCCTTGGTGTGGCTGTTCTATATATATGCAATGTGTTGCGACTTACAGACCCCTGCGACACCCAGGACACAGAAGTTGATGACGTTGCGCGTGCTGTCGAGTGGCCCATCCGGCCTGTCGGCAGGACAATCTTCTTTGAGTGCGCAGATGGGCGTCAGATACTTTACGCCGTCGCCACCTCCACCGTCTTTCGTGAACATCCGGAATCCGATTATATAGCTGTCTTCCAAGTCCGTACAACTGGCGACCGAACTCGTAACATGTGACGTGTTAGGGTTCCTGCGTCGATCGCACAGCGCAAAACGTGCATAGCGTGCAGCATATGTACTAGGGTTGGTGTATGAATATGCCTAAACCCCTTGTGGATCTGGATCGTACATCTATATAATGGCGCTGGACAATCGATATGGCTGGGCCTGGCAAGCGCTATCGTGTCACCCTCATTACCGGAGCGTTCAAGCAAGACCATGTCGTCATCGCCCTTCAATTTATCTAGCGAGTACTCCGGGCATTGTCTACGTCGTCCATCGCCGTACCCGTTTCCCGATGCTAACCTTACCTGTTCGCGCGCAAGCCTAGAGTCCAGAAGTCGATAATCGATTACTCGAAAACAAAATATCTGAAGTTTTCCTTGAAAGTTCGGTACTTACTGTCACCTCTTTCACTACGTGTATGGCGCCTGAGCCATTGTGCCAGGCAGACCGCCCATATATATTTCCTGGTCTCATACGCCTATATTCTTCGACGGTACGTTAATAATTCTTACCCGCTGACGGGTCCGCAAATGTCCGCTTCCCCGTATTCCATGCAGAGTGCTGCATCCTCTCCATTTTCGCATTCGCGAGTGACGTATCCACGGCAGGCTTGGTCCCCAGAACAGCTGACCTCAGCCCAAGAAAACCCCTCGTCATATTTAACTGAGATGCTGCCAATCCCATACCCCTCCGCATCAGGGCAAGACGCCACATAGTGACCAATAACATCGTCTCCATAAACGTCGCTCAATTCCCCGTCCGAACACTCGAACTGGATCCCGACCACTGAAGTCGAATAGGCAGCGAAAACTACGGACCGGAGGAACGTCCCCTCGCTGCACACGAAGAGCTTTGCGAGGGAGGTGGTGTCATCCATGGACCCAACGGAATTATCACCATATTGGGAGCCGCATAGAGCTCTCGAGGTGGAAACCCAGAACACTGTAACCAGGCCGCACACAGCGTGCACGATACTGCCACGACTCCACATGGTGTCTCCGGGGGGGGGGGTGCCTGTGACCGAGGGATCGACAATTGAACAAGATAATCAAATAACACGAAAAACGTAAGCGAATGGAATGATTGTTGAAATATATCTTGGTTGTCCATTATAGGTTGATGGATATAAATGTATATGTATTTATATCTCATAGTGCGCTGTCCGACGAAGCGGTGAAGGAGGAATGCGCTTCATAATGAACCTTTGCCCGACCCCAGGTCCCGAGAGAGGACTGGGGTCGATGTGGACCTGGGGTCGATGCCTGTTTCCGATGTAATCATTCCGGAACTGGGTGGAACGTACACCCACACCGTTTCAATATACCGCTTGGTTGCTCTGTGCGTACTACACCAAACGCGCCACCACAATCTGCAGTCACTTGTGTATCTCCGATATAAGTGAAAATTATCATGTTCATAGTGTACACAAGTCACTGTTCGGATATGCGTATGCATCTGTTACATAAGTGATTAGGGCCGGTATTTTCGCCATTGAGGCGTAGAATGGCTGAGTTGCCATTTTTTGGAACTAAGATATTAACGGTTGATCATGCAACACATGCCATATACCGTACACGGCGATGTCCCATCAAAACTATTTGGGGGGATATTTCATGGGCCTCGAAGGTACAGGTCTTAACACGTAGTAGCTGATCTGTCAGTCTTGTGGGCCGTTGGAGGATGCATGTAGTCCAAAATAACAGTTTCAAAGCATACACTCTCACGCTGCGGCCACTATTCACGAACCTGCATCGACCGTGGTGCACGTTTACGTTGGATTCTTGTACTAGTGTAGGCTGCTACTGCAATTGCTTCTTGAACTGGGCAGGAGAATCGTTCAACAAAGGGAAGGGGAATACAAGTGTGAAACCCAGGTTAATTTTTCTTACAACGATAATTGTCGACGTGTACCGTCGTTCTCGTACACACGTGTTTGTGTTGTTTGTTTTTACAGTATTATAATCTTGTGTCCCCGCCGGAGATCTGGCGGTGTTTTTGTTGCGGGCGGTCGGTGGTACAACGTTTAGTTAGTTGGATATATAATATGTGTCAGTAACTGTGGTTAACCATTTTTCATAATAAGGTGCTATAGATGTCGCTAGGAACTCGCGCAGCAGGACATTTGTTACTGTCGTCAACTTGTTTGCGTTGGTGGATGCTCGACGATCGTTGAACAAAACTCAGCTGCAGCCAGCAGCAGCAGATCAGGCATCAGCATAAGCTAGCAACAAGAGCCAGTAGCAGCAGCAAGCACCAGCCAGCACCAGCAGCTAGCAAGGTAGCACCCAGCTGCCCCAGTATATACCAGCAGCTAGGCAGCAGAGGGCAGTAGAAGGCTGCAGTAGACAGCAGCAGACAGCAGGGGCCCCCAACAGCCAGAAGCAGAGGCAGCAGGCAGCAGATGGCAGCAGATGGCAGCAAGCTTAGAAGCAGCCAGAAGCAACTAGAAGGGGCAGCGGCAGCAGCAGAAGCTCGGCGCGTGTGTGTGGCCGGCCGTTGTACAGTCTTCAGATCTAAAACAACTTGTGGATACGAAAGGTAAATTTGATGTTGGTAAAGCGCCATACAATATTTTGGGATAATTGTTGGTCGTGCCGGACGAGGTCGCGAAGTAACAGGAAGCCATGGTCGATAGTCCCCATCATGGTGTTTCGGCCGTCCGCACAGGGGCCATGGCAGCTGACGATGACAAATCCATGCATATGCCGTTGTCTCTGCTGCTCGCGATACCCTACATCGCTATTCAGCCACGTGCGTCGCAACAAACCAAAACCAACGTGAATCCATCCAAAGATGAGTCCTAAGTTTGTCTTTCAGATGTTAAAGTGTAAGACGATGAGTACGAATGTGTTCCTGGCGCACGTCCCCCATATGTTTCATAAATAAATTTACCCCGGCAATACTCAATGTATCGTAACACTTGAAAAAACACATATGCCAACGCACCTTCATTCTAGCCGTCGGTGCATATAGTGCAAGGCAGGAGGGCGGACAAAGTACAGAGGATTTGATGCATGCTAGTTCGTAGAGAACACTGTGCCTTTTCAGCATAGAGTGTACAATTCTGGTATGCATCTCATAGGTCTAAGGTCTACCTCGATGTTGTTGCTGAAACAGGCACCAATTCAATGCTTCACACCTGTGCGCGATTTTGGTCTGCACGTCATTGAGCCCATGTGGCCGTTCGTATTCTCTTTAAGTCTGTCCAAACGATAACGGTATTGGTTAAGCCGTGGGAAGCGACCCGCCGGGGACAGTGGTTGACAATATACCAGTCACATCGTGCTCAACGTGTCACGTTGCATTTTCCATGTCACATCCACCTTGGCGTCATGTAGACATTCCCAATAGCCAACGGGGGAAAGACGAAAAGCAGCATACGCCACTGTCCGGACTCCCATCGCTTTCCCCGTCGGTATCAGACTTGGCGTCATTCTAACCGCCCGGACCCCACAAGAGCAGCTCGCTACAAGAACCATAACGATCTCGATGGCGAGGTCGAGGCAATCACCAGTCTTTAAAGGGGAAGCTGTGCGGTTGTTTCACGTGCCCTTTTTGGGATTGAGACGTATGATACTTGTTTCACACCGGTCTGTTTCTGATTTTCAGCTATTTTCAGATTAAACTCCGACTTTTGTTAGGTGTTTCCCATTATTGTTTATGTTGTGTTTCGTTTATGGGTAATAGTCAATTGGGGATACACCCCCTTGGGTTTCGGCCATTTGGGGATACAAGGAAAACACGCCTACTCCAGGCGCTCGTGCGTGCCCCAGACAGCTTCCAATTCAGTTATGACACACTGGCTACACGCCCAAAGTCCACGCTGAGGGCGCCTTTTTTTTTGCCTTTGGCACGTTGTTGGACAAAACGGTACCGCAACGCCGGAGAGGTTAGCAAATCCCCCTATTTGACCACTAGGTGGGGGGTATTCCCCCGCCAAACTACAAAATGTATGGATTGCACCCTTTTGACCTCTATTTTTTACCCAATCGGACGAAAGGGTACCCCCGTTTGACCACTTGTGACCGCACCAAAAGCTGGTATATAAACATCTACACCTCGCCGGCCAACAGCCCGAACAGGTCAAAGGCGAAACATCGTGTAGTTGCTAATAGTTTCGATCGTATTTTTCAGCGAAATACATGGCCCAACAATGAAATATATATATATACATATTATATATATCGAAAATATAAATGTGCAGATGTTCCCCTCGTGTACCCATGTGAGATGCGTGCGGGGTGCCGGGTGGGCTGCATTCAACAGATAAACTAGCACGAGCACCCCATTCTCACATCCAGCCAGCGCAGAGAACAGATACCGTAATACCTGGTAGGTGTTGAAAGTTGCGCAGGTGTTGATCTGCCTTCCTTCAAGCTCCAAGACGCAGGATCTCTGTGCTGGGCACTGGCTGGATGTCCGAGCGGGCGGCCCGGGTGTGAGAGCGAGATGCTCATGCAAATTTGCTTGCAACATGCACCCCACTCAGGGACCCGTATACAGTCGGCAACCCCGACGGTCTAGTGGGTTAACCTCCCAACCACTAAGGTCAATGTCACGGGTTCGAGCCCCCCCGAGTGCATACCCGTACTCGTAGGGACTTTTTCATGTGCTAAAAATTGACTTGCGGAAAGCGCGAGAGCGTGAGTGAGCAAAATTCGATAAAAATCGACGAGCGTTGGGAATGCTGAACCCTCTGCGCGAAATAAAATCAAGCCACGTACCACGTACCGGGGGGGGGGAAGGGACAACACCTGTGACCACGGCTTGTCCAGAAGCTGCAAAGTAAAAAAGTGAGAAAAAAATAAAAAATGCTTCTCATAAAGGTGCACGAAGGAAATATCTGTATATATTTTGAATTTCGTTTTTTATATTTGAAGGTTTGTTGTGCCGTATTTTTTGCGGAAACATACGATCGGGACTACATGCAATTACTGGATATTCCGTCTTTGGCTTGTTTGGGCTGTTGCCGTTAGAGGTGGAGATGTCGATATACTCGCTTTCGGAGTTGTCACAAGTGGTCAAATAAGGGTCCCCTTTCGGTCATTTTGGGCAAAAAACGAGTCAAAAGGGGGTAATATATAAATTTAGCGGTTAAGCGGGGGGGGTACCCCCCCAACTAGTGTACAGAAGGGGGAATCCGCTTGCCCCCTCTGAGAGCCAGTCCAAACGAGGAAAAAGTATATGTAAAACTAGGATGAAAAGTATGCGAAAGCGGAACCAGAGAGATACCTGAGCATCATTGGCTAGGTAGCAGAAACTAGCAGTAGAGATCCCGATAACCACGTTTTCGTTTTTCGTCTTATATTTTATTAACAGCAAACCCAATCAAGTTTATCGAACTGTGGTCAATATTATCGAAATACCAGGCATGTGATAACAGGGGCGAAGAGGAACATAGGATGACCGGTTCGCAAGCACACGGTGGGTGGGGTAGTGCGAGAGGCTTCCACGGAGCTTGTGCGGCCTCGAAGCCAGCATATATTAGTAGGGTGTGATCGGGGTGTGGCTACGCAAGAAACCAGAGGGCCAAGACGTGGCTGTGGCGATATATTTTCCGATGAGCGTGCCACTCGGTAACCCAACGGCTGCTGACTAACCATTATAACCAAAACACATCTTCCAGAGTACTCCCGAGGGAGCGAGTTGGACCACAAGCACCGCCATCTCTCAGCGGTGCCGCGGGTGTGCGAGTTGGGTGCATTCACCTGCGTCGTTGGGTTCATTCGCCGAGAGTCGGTGTGCTATGGCGTTTGAACTATTCTGTGAAGTTGCACCCCGAGTTTTAGCGTGGAAAATCGATAATTTTCACTCATTTTTTCCAGGTATTTTTTAATGACGCTTGGAACAAACCTGCCTTTCTTATCAAAAAGCGAAAGGCCCTTCCTTCTTTTGCTGTTTATTATATTTAATTTTTCATTTAATGCTCCCACGTTTGGACTGGCTATAACACCGTGGTGCCGTTGGGCACAACGACGTGCCCCATAAAAAAAGGAAGAAAGAGTGTGCATGATCTGCGTGGGTGGTTAGAAATGGCCCTTACCGATTGACAAAACACAGAAGTCTCCAAAAAATATATGGATTTCGATCAGAAATGGCATGGCCAGACGCAACTAGGCACCAGTTATGTCCGGTCCCAGAGCTTATCGAAACTGAGGTTTTAAACCCCACACAGGGGGCATTACGTGGCGGGCCTAATACGTGTCAATCTCGCCGCATCATCCTGCACCACCAGTCAGTGCATATCATACTCTCTCGTTATCTCTGACACGCTATCCCGGCATATACCGGTAGCTAGAGTCTCCAAGCTCCGGTGATGGGGAACAACCGACTACACCGCATGCTGTTGGTTGTTGTCGGTGTGTGCTTGAGATTTCTGCGACGCCAACAACTCCTGCTTCTTGCTTGCGAGGCAAAGCGACGCAAGGACGCAAGAGACAGTGACGGAGAAGATGGAAACGGACACAAGCACAATCGCACCCGCAGCGCTTACGAGCGCACGGATTACAGTGCCTGCGGCTGGTCCTTGATGGTCCAGCAGACTGCCAGGCTTGAGGATCCTTTGTCGAAGCAAGCCAACTCCTTTCGGAAGATGTTCCGCGTCCCATGCCCATTCTTCATCGAGCTGTGTGCTGTGTGTCCGCCGAATTCAAATATTACGATAACCCCTCCCTCCAACGTCCTCCCAACTCAAACGAAACCCCGGTATACACTGTGGTGGAAATCGAGTATAGAAAGGCCTACTCGTTGTACAAAATGCTGATCAAGCTTTTTAGTCTACTTTCCTCACAATGATGTCGCGGCAGGCCGTGAGATTTTGAAGAATGAGGTCGTAGTTTCGATTCTCACCTTCATCCCAAAATCTACAAAAAAAGTGAAATTATCTCCCGTGTCAAGAACTTGCATAACCCACAGAACACACCTGATGGAACGTTCAGAGCAATGCGATCATTGCATACTGTGTCCAATACCGAAATGGAGTCGGAGATATAATTGGCAGAATATCATCGGGGTTCCTGACATAGTCCGAGATGGTACGTATATGTCAGGTGTAGTGTGGGGGGATGTGGTGGAAATCGAGTGTAGTATAGAAGGGCCTACTCATTGTAGTATGTAGTTCAACATTTTTAGTCTGCTTTCCTCACAACTCAAAACGCCATAAGATTGGAAAAGTCGAAACTCGATACACTAATCTTGGACTTACAAACAAAAAAAAATGCCAGTTCTGTTCTCCAATTTCGTCTCGTCAGAGTCAGCATAAGGGTTGTCGATCCGATTCTGCCAGCGCGGTTCTGCGGCCCGGCTGGGTCATTTTCCTCACAGTACAGAGCTTCAATGCGTGCATCTCTGCGTGTTTGTGCTGACACGTACGCGGCGCATATGCGACTAAGGACGACGGGATGAAATAGCATTAAAAACCGTTTTGGTTAGTAAAAAATTCCAGAACTTGCCAAAAAGTTGCCAGACAAAGCTTTATATCGTGGAACACTCCATATTTGGCAATATTCGGCCATTTTTCTCGTCATATCGCCATAACGCACTGAGGTTTTATTCAGACCCCTTACAGCAGCAGGAGCAGGTAGCCGACGGCGCGCCGACGCTCCCTATGGAGTAAATGCTGGCGCAGAAAGGA
>JAYJMJ010264941.1:0-13836 GCA_036873875.1 Laminaria ephemera | reverse complement strand
CACTGTTACTACGACTGATAGCGATCCTCTTAACGGCACCGGCACGAACTCTGGCTTCAATGCTGGCGACGCTTCTCACAATGACACCGATCCGATTACCGAAGGATACGCATTTTCTGCGGGTAACACGAACGTTGCCATTGATGGGTTACTGACCAACTCAGCGGCAGGTGACACGATTGTTCTGTCAATTTGGGGCATCGGTGACAATATTGGTCAGCAAGCTAATTTTGTTGCTGCCTATGGGAGTAACACCGCCAGTGAAGGGAACACCCAAGAAACTCGGTATAACGGAGTAGGTGAAGCGAGAAACAGTGCTGTAGGTTCGATCCCATTCGTCAATTTCACATTCGTAGCAGATGGTGTAACGGATCAGGTTTCGTTTGACATTAGTAATGGTACTGGCACGGGCAATTCCACAATCAACGCGTTCTCGCTGAGCGTTACCGAATCTTCTTCAGTGTTAAAGGGAGATGTCAACTTGGACGGTGTCGTTGACTTTCTAGACATCTCGCCATTCATTTCGGTTCTGTCCGCTGGAGGGTTCCAAGCCGAAGCGGATACTAGTTGTAGTGGAGACGTTGATTTCCTAGACATCTCGCCATTCATCGCAATCTTAAGCGGTGGCTAGGCTGGTTGGTTCCGGCTTTGCGAGGGAGAAGAAGGGGCATTGGTGGCTCTGCCCGACTACTGTTTGATGTGACCGAACCATTAAGTTTTCGTTCACGGCAAAATTAGTCATTAGTCATTGGTCATTGGTCATTGGTCATTGGTCATTGGTCATTGGTCATTGGTGTTTGGTACTTGGTACTTGGTACTTGGTACTTGGTACTTGGTACTTAAAAACGGGCCGTCAATCAGTCAAATCATAGATCCGGGCATACCCGTCGATCATTTCTGATTTATCGAACTGAGACTCGACATGGTGCTTGCCTTGCAAAGCCAATTTGTCAGCTGAATCGGTTTGCTCAATCAAGTACTTCGTCCAGCGGGCAAATTCATCGCGGGCGCCAAAATTAACGGCAAACCCAGTTTCTTGATGACGGATGATCGGTGCGGTTCCCGGGCCAAGTACAGAGATCGCGGGAACGCCGTACGACATCGCGCTGAGCAAGTTTCCAGAGAGCGGATCATTCAAATGGGAATGCCAATAAAAGTCGAAACCTGCCACGAGATCGTCGGCCAATTCGGGGTGGCCAAGAAAATGGATGTGAGACTTGGATTCGGTTAACGCGGCAAACCGTTTGAGTCGTTTGAGCTGCGTTCCGGTTCAAATGATTGCGAAGTGAAAATCCTTGCGAATGCAAGTCAACAAATCAGTCGCCCAAATGAGATCCTTCAAGCGAGTTTTGTGATGTAGCCGCGCCACAGTCCCTGCGACTTTCGAATCGGCAGGCAAGCCAAGTCGACGATGCAGCTCGCGTTTGGACTCGAAATGATTGACGGGCAGTTTAGAGACTACAGCATTGGGAACGATCGAAATTCTCGTTTCGCGATATCCGTTGTCGACCAAGTGATGTTTGACCGACTCGTGAGGCACGATCATCCGCTCGGTCCGTTGAGACATTCGGTTCTCGGCATGCTGTCGGATAAATCGTTTTTCCGGCTGTCGATACAGTTCAGTGCTGAGCAGCCGAAATTTCTTCAGCGGTTTAACAAACGGAACGTTCTCCACCGCGAGCAGCGTCAACAGTTCCGCAGCTCCACACCAACTGTGAACAATCGTCGGTGAAATTGAGCCGATGAGTTGCCGCAACTCTCTGACGACGTGGAATCCGTCTCGCATCGTGTGTAGCGGTGATTTATCGTCGCCGTTGAGAAACGAGACTTCGATATCCAAATCGGTCCAGTCAGTTGGTTCAAAGGATCTTTGCCCAAGCACTGCGATGTGGATTCGGTTTCCCTGCGAGACCAAACCGGCGGCCAGCACTTTGAGTTGCTGAGCAGCTCCAAGCGGAAAAAGGTTCTCAATTACGAACAGAATGTGTTGGTTCACAAGCGACTTTGGCAAAGACTAGTTGTTTGGTGCAGCCGATCCTAACGCAGGATCAATAGCACGATCAATGAAGCGACTTCAAAAAAGGGCTCAGAAATTCAGCGGCCAATTGGGCGTCACTAGTGGTGTCGAGGGATTGGCTCGCATTTTCCCCCAGTGTTTTCCGAAGTTCGTCATTCCCGAGCGTTTCAATGATCGCCTTCGACATCGCGTGTTTATCTTCCCGAGCGACCACGATTCCATTGGACTGATTCTCGACGATCGACTCGGTTGACGGGTGCTGCGTGACGATCGGGCACAATCCCCGAGCCATCGCGCGGGTCAAAAATCCGCAACTCTGATTTGATCTCAGGGGATGAACATAAACATCGGCGGAGGTGAAGACGTCATCGAGTTCGTCGAAACTGCCGGGCATAATGACTGAGTGCACTAGGTGCTTCTCCATGATCAGTTCCCAGACTTTTCGGCTCTTTTTCCCTTCTCCAATAATCCAGAGGCGGGCGTTGGGAAAGCGGCGTAGCACACGAGGCCAGGCCTCCACTAAGTCCAGCATTCCAGCGTCGTCATTCATCGGCGATCCCGACACAACCAGCGGTTGGTCTGCCTCAATCATCAACACTGGATGAGCATCAGAAATCGCAACCCGAGCGGACGCTTTGCTCAGCTGAGCCGGCGGGCCATCTCGGTCTATTGGAACTGGGTCGGCGCAGATCGAGATCTTTTGGGCGTCAACATCAGGATGCAAGGCTATCCGCTCTGCAGTCCATTGAGAGTCGACAATCAGACGTTGAGCGGCATCGATCGCAGTCAGCTGACGATTCGAAAAGTTGGGCGGCGTTTCTTTGGCTCCAAAAACGAGTCCGTCGATTCGAATCGAAAATGGAACTCGGCCTGCAAACGACTTCGCGACCGCCCAAGCTTCATCTCCCAGCCCAAACACAATGATCGCATCAGGATCAGCTTCGATCATCGCGCGATTCAAATTCCGCACGTACCGAAAACCGCCCCAAGGTCCCGAAACTGGCCGATTGATTCTATGAACGTTGAGGTTTTGAT
The DNA here is from genome assembly GCA_036873875.1 of Laminaria ephemera. Lineage (NCBI taxonomy): Eukaryota > Phaeophyceae > Laminariales > Laminariaceae > Laminaria > Laminaria ephemera. The sequence goes on along the minus strand of JAYJMJ010264941.1, from coordinate 10,784 downwards.
ACTTAAAAAATTGGGGCCAGCTTTTCTCCCAGCGAATGGTAAAGACATCCACCTGGTGCCCTGCTCTATCGAGCGCGCTGGCGATATCGCAGGCGGCCAATTCCGTTGAGCTGGAGATTGGCCAGAATCGACGGGTGACGATCGCAAGTCTTTTGGGGCCTGGATTCATGGCCGGCAAACTCATTTTCAAGTCTCGTTAGCTCGACACGCCTTGGATGTCCGCTGGCTCAAGAACGGCAAGGTAAGGCAGATTGCGATACTCGTCGTTGTAGTCCAGCCCGTAACCAACGACGAACTCATCAGGAATGTCAAACGCTACGAACTCTGGTTTCCAATCGACTTCTTGGCGACCAGTCTTCAACAGCAAGACAGCCGACTTCAGACTCGTTGGCCCCAGTTCCTTCATCAACTGCGTGACTTCTTCGAGCGTGTTACCAGTGTCGAAAATATCGTCGATCAACAGAACGTCCCGACCTGAAATGTCGAGCATCATTTCAGAGTTGATCGTCAGTGCTCCCCGCTCTGTGCCTTCGTAGCTGCTGGTTTGTACAACACCGACTCGCAACGGCATCTCGAGTTTGCGAATCAAGTCAGCCATCAATATCACGCTACCGGTCAAGACGCCGACAATCGTCAGCGGTTTGCCTTGGTAATTCTCATTGATTTGGCTCGCAAGTTTTTCGACGCCTTCATTCAAAGCTTCTTCGCTTAGCAAAATCTTCACAGTAAATCTCAGTCTTGTTGAAACCGTCTGCCTGAAGCAGTATGGCGTGATTGTTTTTGTTTTGGACCACTGACGCTGGCAAAGCAAGTGGCTGTGGCTAAGTTGGGGCCACGTGGGAGCACGCATTCTATCCAAACCGATTTGAATCTTTCTACCGACTAAGTCAGAATACGGGCAACTAATCCGAAAACTAATTACGAGATGGCTACTATGAAGCGATTGGAATCGGCATTTTCGTTTGGGCTAACCTTTGGGCTACTGATTGCCATGATCTGTGCCAATGCCGGCACGGTTGCTGCAGATGATTGGAATCAATGGCTTGGTCCCAACCGCGATAGTATTTGGTCCGAATCTGGCGTCGTCGATTCATTCCCCGCCGCTGGGCTCAAACCCGTCTGGCGGCAGCCGATTGCTGGAGGTTTTTCCGGACCTGCAGTGGCCGGAGAGCGGGTTTTCGTGACCGACTACGTGCTCAAAGAAGGCGACGCGACGTTCAATGCGAGTACTCGAAGCCAGCTCAAAGGGACGGAGCGGATTCATTGCTTCGACCGAACGACGGGTGAACCGATTTGGAAACAATCCTACGAGCAGGACTACAATATCTCGTACGCGCTTGGCCCACGCGCAACCCCAACCGTCGACGGCGACATGGTCTACGTGCTCGGCGCCGAAGGAAATCTGCGCTGCCACAAGGTTGCCGATGGCGAAGTCGTCTGGGAGCTGGATCTCAAACAAGAGTACAAACTAAAAGAAGCACCAATGTGGGGCTACGCGGCTCATCCGTTGGTTCACGAAGACATGCTTTATTGTCTTGTCGGTGGCGAAGGTAGTATCGCGGTCGCGTTTGACAAGAAAACAGGCAAAGAGGTGTGGCGCTCATTGTCTTCCAAGGACGCCGGCTATTGCCCACCGACGATGATCAAGGCTGGCGTAACGGATCAGCTGTTGATCTTTCACCCTACCGCACTGGTCAGTGTCGATCCGAAAACGGGCGAGGAATATTGGTCGGTCAAAATGAGTCCGGCCTACGACCAGTCGATCATCGCTCCGATCAAGCATGGAGATTACCTGCTGGCAACGGCGTTGCAAGGCGGTTCGGTTTTGTTGAAGCTTGATTCTAAAACGCCTGCCGTCACCGAAGTCTGGCGTGGCAACGGTGTCTCACCCGATTCCAATCCGCCGATCTTGGTTGACAATCACATTTACGGTATCGATGTAAAAGGGCGAATGCGCTGCGTCGAGTTGGTTTCGGGCAAGCGAGTTTGGGAGTCGTTGGCGACTTGTCCTGACGGCCGCCCCGCCGGAGCGACAACTGGTTTCATGGTTCGCAATGGCGATCGTTGGTACATCGCGACTGAGCAAGGCGAATTGATCGTGGCCAAAATGTCGCCCGCCGGCTTTGAAGAGTTAGGGCGCACCCAGCTAGTCGAGCCCACGGCAAGCGTTCGCGGACGAGATGTCGTTTGGAGCCATCCCGCCTTCGCCGGCAAATGCGTATTTGCCAGAAATGACAAAGAGATCGTTTGCTATTCGTTGGCAGAAGAAGAAGTCGGGAAATAGCACTTTGCGACTGCAATGACCCTGCCATCGTCGGCGATCACGGCCCGAAAAAAATCTAGCCGTTGGGGCGCGTAGCCCCGGTTCTAGCTCGGGACCAGTATCCAGCCCAAAAGACTAGGAACCGTGGCTAGCGTTAAAACGGCTGGGCTGGGCAGGACCGCTTGCTCGGTAACAGTTTTGTGAATTGGTCCAGTCGTCCCATCATGGTTCCGACTTATAACTCCTAAAATCAGCCTGTATTCGTCTGTCGTTTCAGTCCGTCGGCTCACTAGGTTGGCACCCAACGGTCACCGGCAATTTGTAGCGGGAAAAGTGGCGGTTAGGGACAAAGATGTTTCGGTCGGAAGTCAAGAGCTTACATTCAATGCCTAGTTTTCCATCGGCGTATTCGACAGCGTCAGGTAGCGGATTGTCTCGGTCGATCGAGAATCGAAACAGTAGTGGTGTGTTCCCATCGGCGATCAAGTCGGCGGACTCCAATTTGCTAGGGTCGCCAGCTTCGTAAGCCGTATCGATCAAATCTGTTCCCAGCCCATCTTTGAACCAACCAAACATCAGGCCATCAGTCGTTTTGGGGAGTCCGTATTGGTAGTAAGTTTTGAGTTCGATTAAGTCGGTGGGGTATTGGTCATGCTCAATTTTGTAGGCAGCTAAGCCAAGGCGAAGCAATGTGTACCGCCTCCAGTTGACACCTTCGATAGTCCTTTTAACTTCCCAATAGCCCTGGGAAAAGTAGTGCGGGAACCCTGTTCGGTCTTCATCGATCGGAATGCGTGGCAAGTATCGGTGCCTTGCTAACTCCTTCTCGAGATCTTCTGACTTGATGACACGGCCGTTTCGCATTGATTGCAAAGCGATATTAGACGAAGTGCGATCCAGTTTCTGCAGCGCCCAAAGTTGAGCCACTTTTAACATCCGCTGATACTCCCATGGCATCAAGCGATAACCTTGCTCAAACTCTTTGCGGTCGTGGTTGGGATTGTTTTGTTGTAGATCGCGGATCTCGTACTGCATATTCATGAAGGCGCGCTCGCCACCAAACTCTCGATAGGTTCGGGAAAGGCTTGACGCAGTCAGGGAATCCAGATCAATAGTGGCGCCGCTGGCACCAACAACTTTTGGAGGGGCAATTTCGGATTGCGCGCCTTCCAATTGAGCTATCGCTGATTTGATGGAATCCAGTTTTTGATCTGGATGGTCCGCCCAGGCAGCCAAAAAACCATAGTAGCCCGACTGGTATCTCGTGGTTATTCCGGCCTTGGATCTTTGCAAGACTCGGTCATAGGAGTCGATGCTGCGTTTGGCGTCCGATAGATTTCCTTCTAAGAGTTCATGCTGGCTGTTGACCAACGCCGATTCTAGAAGCGCCCTCACTTGGCGCGCTCGCACTTCTGGATCAGCAGATAGAAAGGGATCGCAAGCGGGGATTCGAGACGCTTCTATGATCTTGGCGATTGTTTCTAGGTTCTTGCCAACATAGTTGGCCGTCTTCTCAGCGGGCCACGGCATCGGGTCAACGCCCATGTCCAGAGAATGATTGCCTTGCCAAAGCTCGGCCGCATCGCGGTACAGCATCGCCGCTTGCTGGCGTTGTGCTTCGGTGCCAGTTTCAATTCCATCTATATAATACTTGGTTCCGTTCTCGTTGGTTCGACTGTGCAGATTGCGAAGTCCTCCTCCTGCAAGTGCTGCAAAATTGTCCACGTCTAATTTGACGTCGTCAAATTCGGTCGCACGATGGTGAATGAAACTCGCGGCCACAACTAGACCGACAATGGCAGGCGTCCCGATCGGAATCAGGAAATCAGAAGTCAGAGGTGAAGTTGCCAACCACGATTTTACTCGCCACCAAGTCGCCAAATAAATGGCTGCCAACGTCGGTATAACGAACCACCAGACGCTCTCGTTGACGTAAACCACGTAGGCGGTTAGTAACACGAAAACTACGCTTACGATGCCGGTGAAAACAAATGACAAAATTGGATTGCGGACGAACATTGAAAAGTACTGCCCGATGCCAATGATTCCCAATAGGCCCAGCAGCGGTACCAAGAACGACTGGGAAGCGGCTTGGATTCCGATCGAATTGAACAGCTCAAGCTGTCTGCGATTTAGATCCCAGCCATACAGCAAGTCGTCAATATTGTTCGGACCAAGGTCGAAGATGAAGAAATTCCACAACATCGTTAACAGCAGTGCCAGGCACCAAAATGGCAGCAGCCGAGAGAGCCAAAACCACTTTGGCCGTTCAAGGTTTTGTTGAAAGAAGAGAAAGTTGCCACGGCGTTTGTCGTCCAAGAAAATCGAGCTCGCAAACAAGCTCATCATTCCCAGCATCCACAGCAGCGTCATCGCCGTTTTTTGCGTCGCAAGGATGCTGTCAGTTGGATCGTCATGTCGATAGTTGAAATCGAACCACGCCATAATCGCTAGCCAGCCAGTGATAGTCGCTCCGAAACAACACGCCAGTAGAACACGCGACTGTCTCATTGATTGCCACAGCAACACTGGAAACGGGTTGGGTGAGAGTGAACTCGATAGTTTTCCGGTCGAGCTTGTTTTGGTACCGCTACTTTTCAAAGGGAGTTCGGCTACGACTTTTTCTTCGACCCAGTGAGTGGCTTTGAGCACCATGACACAGCCTCCGCCGACTAAAGCCATCGCCACCCACAGCCATCTGATCCCTCCGCGTTCGTCATAGTCAGCCACTCGCGCGCCCAGCCAAGTCGGCTCCAGAATCGCGATAACGGCGGCGGTGATCGCTCCTGCGATTAAGACGCCGTAGAAATGGGATCGTGAGATCATTGCACTGAGCGATGCGATGACTAGCCAAAGCAGCGGCAAAAGAAGAATATTGGCGACGCTAAACCCGTACGAAGAGTTGGCCCCCAGTGGTGAAGTACTATGAGCGATACTCGCCAATAGCATCGTGAAAGCCGCGATCAAGCAGGACAGACAGAGGATGCCTAAACTGCCCAGCAACAGCTTCTGCCAAACAATCTGTTTCGGAGGTAAGGGCAAATTTCTCAGCAAATGCAGCGTGCGATTTTCGTCTTCGTTGGCAAACAAATAGACGCCAGTTATTAAGCTGCACAGCCCAATGAACGTGTGAGAGCTGATGTACAATGGAGCGATGTGAGCGGAACCATGGTTGACCATTGCCCAAGTCACGACCAAGCACAACATCGCGGCAAATAGCAACGTGACCCAGATCGGCACGACCTCGCGGGCGTCCTTCCACAACAATCGCCCCCACATTGATCGCATCGACGGCATTGCGATCGTCGGTGTTGCTGACTGAGGATTTGTTGGCAGACTATCCAGTGTTGAACTCATTGCTGCACCTCGCTGGATTGCTCAGAGGATTCAGCTGTGTCGGTGCTGTTGTTCTGTGTGGCGTCAGAGGAACGTGACTTCATCACCGCCACGAATATTTCTTCTAGCGAAGGCGTGTGGACCGCGACTTCGCTGATGCCCGGATGGTCACGCAACGTCCACAGGCAATCGGGAGATGGATTGCGAACCAGCAGTCTTCGTCGCCGCGAGTTGCGGCCTTCGTGGAGGAGGATTTCTGCTTTTACTGCTGGCAACTCCAATTCGTTAGAATCCAGCGTCACCACCCATTGCTCCATCACCTGTTTGATTTCGTCCAACGGCTCACAAATCAGAACTCTACCTTGATTGACAATCGCAACGACATCGGCCACTCGTTCGACGTCAGGAATCTGGTGGCTCGAAAGCAGTACCGAACGGCCGTTGCTGGTGACATCGATCATGCTTTCGAGGAACTTGCGGCGGACCAGCGTATCCAAACCTGAAGTCGGCTCGTCCATGATCAATAACGGCGGTCTGTGAGCGGTCGCCAACGCGAGTGAGACTTTCGCGCGACCGCCCTTGGACAGTTTTTTGATCTTTCGATTCAGGGGAAGCTCAAACTCCTGGGCCAGTCGCTTGAACTCTGTGTTGAAATCGCCGCCGTAAAATCCGGCTGCAAACCAACCCGTTTCTTCGACCGTCATCCAGTCGTAGAGTGCGGGGCTTTCGGGCACATAGCCGACGGTCGAGCGAATTTTGATTCCGTCTTTTTGACAGTTCATGCCTAAGACATGTGCGGTACCGGAGTCAGGTTTTTCCAAGCCCAGCAGTGTCTTGAGGCAAGTCGATTTGCCGGCGCCGTTTTCACCCAGCAGTGCGAACACGATGCCAGCGGGGATTGTCAATGAGACATTATCAAGTGCTTGGGTTTGGCCGTAGCGTTTGGAGAGCCCGGAGATTTCGACGACGGGGGCTGTGTTCTGATTTGCTTCCGCTTCCATAAGTTCCGCCTCTTTTAGATTCGCAATTGAGTTGACTTAGGGGTGTTTTTGGGAGTGCTCTTGGTGGTAATTGTTTCGGTGCGTTTCTGTCGGTGGAGTAAGTCTGCCACAGCGAGTGCAGAAAAACCGACGTTAGCGTTTCTTCTTTCGCATTTCGGTTTGGATCATTTTCAGAATCTCGTCGTCAGTCAGTTGGCTTTGACGAGCCTCGACGATGACGTGCGAGATACGTTCGCGAACGGCTTGGGATCGCATGGATTTGCACTTCGTTTTTGCGCCGCTGGCCACGGCGATACCTGAGCCGCGTACGGTTTCCAAAATGGCGTGGTCTTGAAGTTGTCGATAGGCGCGTGAGACGGTGTTGGGGTTGATGGTGAGTTCTTTTGCCATCTCTCGCACCGAAGGCACCATCTGGCCGGTCTCGAGTCCACCGCTAGCGATCGCACTGACAATCTGCCGCGCCACCTGTTCATAGACTGGCACGCCGTTGCTGGGGTTGATGTCGAAAAAAAGTTGAGCCGCCATGAGATTCTCCAAGTGCTAGTGTCTACTGCACTAGGTCGATAGTACAGTAGCGACTGGGGCAAGTCAAGGAGGTTTATGAAATGGTGGTTTTCACGTCGATTGAGTGCGTTAGTCACTGTCCAACGAGGCTGTGATTTTTTGCATCGAGCGTTTGTAGTACCGCCTTTAGGCGGAGTCGAGCCTGAACGAGGTGGAACAATTCCGGCTAAAACTGGTACTACGAACGGCGCTTGCAACTCAGTGAAACCCATGTCACAAAAATTCACAGCCTGAACGGGACAAAATCAACAGCCCCGGGTAAACGCAGCGCAACCCAGGATGACCGCAGAAAAGAAGCTGAGAAACAGCGACCTTGGCCGAAGAAAAACTAGCCGTTTGGGCGCTAGCGCCGGTTCTAGCTCGGGACCAGTATCCAACCCAAAAGGCTGGAACCGTGGCTAGAGCCAAAACGGCTGGGCAGGATGGCTGGGCAGGACGGGACCGCCTACCCTACCCTTGCCCGCTGACGCGATTGTGCGTCATTTGGATTGCTCGCAGCAAACCTCTTGCCTTGTTCATCGTCTCTTCGTATTCGCTGGTCGGGTCGGAGTCGGCCACGATTCCGGCGCCCGCTTGAACGTAGGCTTTGTTGTCTTTGATCACCATCGTTCGCAGCGCGATGCAGGTGTCCATATTGTTCGAGTAATCGATGTAGCCGACCGCGCCAGCGTAGGGCCCACGTCGATGTGGCTCGAACTCGTCGATGATTTCCATCGCCCGAACCTTGGGGGCTCCTGAAACTGTTCCGGCGGGAAGGCTGGCCATCAAAGCATCGAACGAATCGCGTCCCTCTTGTAGTTGGCCGATCACAGTTGAGGAAATGTGCATTACGTGGCTGTACCGCTCTACCACCATGACGTCGGGCAGTTCAATCGAACCGTACTTGGCAACACGGCCAACATCGTTGCGGCCAAGGTCGACGAGCATCACATGCTCGGCTCGTTCTTTTGCGTCGCTGAGAAGCTCTTGTTCCAAAGCCAGATCTTCTGCAGGAGTTTTTCCTCGTTTGCGAGTGCCAGCCAGCGGCCTGACCGTCATTTCGTTATCGACGACCCGGCACATGATTTCTGGTGAGCTGCCGACCAAAGTCGTTTTGTCGGTTCGTAGGAAAAACATGAACGGGCTGGGGTTCATGACTCGCAAGCTGCGATAGATCTCAAAAGGATCGCAATTGATTTCTAATTCCAAACGCTGGCTCAATACGACTTGAAAGATATCACCGGCGCGAATGTACTCAATGCAATCCTTGACCGCTTGTTCGAACTCGGCTTGAGTTAGATTCGATTTGAAGTCAGGCACATCGCCAGTAGGAAGATCAGCGTCGAAACAACAAAGATCGACCGTCGGTTGATTTAACAACCCGATCATTTCTTCGATTCGCTGATTGGCGTCGGCAAAGGCTGCTTTTTGAGATTCGTGATTCTTGGGCCAAGCCAACGCGACAACTGTGATCGTTTTAGTGATGTGATCAAATACGAGCATGCGGTCGTAAAACGCAAACGACATGTCGGGGAGATCTCGATCGTCGGGAGGCGAGTTGGGTAGGTCTTCCACATAGCGCACGACATCGTAGCCTGCATAGCCAACGGCTCCGCCAGTGAATGGAGGCATGTCAGGGAAAGTCGCGACGTTGTATTGCATGATCCGCGAACGAATTTCTTCCAGTGGGTTGGCTGACTCGAACGATTCGGATTTACCGTCAGCCATAATAGTGACGGTGTTGGCGCTGCTGCTCACTTGGACCTGTGGGTCCATCGCCAAAAAACTGTAGCGGCCAACGTTCTCTCCACCGACGACGGATTCGAAAAGGCAAGCGGTTCCGCCGTTGTCAATTCGCTTGAAGGCCGACACAGGTGTCAACGAATCAGAAAGCAATCGCCGGAAAACTGGGACGGCGTCGTGAGCGTCCGCCAACTCACAAAACTTGTCTAAAGTTGGAAAACTTGGCATGGGAATGAGTGGTCAGGTATGTGTTTTGTTGACAGGCTAAAAGCTGTACGGCAGTCGGATGATGAGACCTTCGGTCCAAATAAGTGGTCGGGTCGGGAGACCCGCCCACAACTTGGGGCGTTTTTTGCATGGTTGTGGGTTGGTCACTGGTTGTGGGTTGGTCTCCCGACCACCCCACGTTTATGACCGCAGGTCTCCATGTCCTATTAGGCCAAAGTACACTTGCAGCCCGAACTAGCAGCTTAACTGTCGATCTCCCAATGAGCAACGTCGTGGCTGTTTCTGAGGTTCTGCTGGTCGCAATACTCATTGAGCTAGTCAGGCTCGGATTGCTGGGTGGGAGAGGCGTCGAGCCTGCTGTCTCTTTGTCTGCTGTGATTGAAAGAAGGATTTCTATCCCGTCTTGAGGGCCGCAGGGTTCAGTTCTCGACCGAATTGGACGCAACCCCAATCTGAAATTTGATTTTATTAATTGAATTAGGCCCTAGGGCTGCAAAAGATATCGGATCAATGTATTACTTATCCCGGGAACCACTGCTTATCCACTTGCGTAAATAGATATTGGATTGGCAATGAGATTGCCACCAAGGGGAAAGCCTGCGAAACAAGAAACCTTGTACCGTGTTGCTGCGCGGGATAAAATCCATCTGGCTTTCAATGATGGAATATGAAGGCGAACCCAAACTTGAAATGACGACCTGGGATGAAGGTCGATCAAATAAAAATATGAAATGCCAAAAATGCCAAAAGCAGGCGACGTTTCACATTACCGATTTAACTGGTGATGACCTGCTGGCTTTGCATCTTTGTCCGGACTGCGCCAAGCAATACCTCAACACCGACGAGGCTCCTGAACAGGACGCCCAAATGATGTCGGGTGTATTGCAGCAACAGCTTAAACCGCTCGAGCAGACCGCCGACGACTTGCGTGCCCTGGATTCGAAAAAATGTCCGATCTGCGGAATCTCGTTTTATGAGTTTCGGCAAGCCGGTCGTCTTGGCTGTCCACACGACTATGTTTTCTTTGGCGATGAGCTCGAACCGTTGTTGGTCAACGTTCATGGTGACAATCAGCATGTTGGCAAACAGCCCAAACGTGGTGTTCGCGATACTGAGTCGCAAACTGAGCTAATTCGTCTTCGTCGACAGATGAAAGAAGTCGTCGAGCAGGAAGACTATGAAAAAGCTTCCGAGCTTCGAGATCAAATTCGTAAGATCGAAGGCGAGGGTTCCAATGTCGATTGATGGACTTCTTGACCCCAACGACGTTGTTATCAGCAGTCGCATTCGGTTAGCACGAAACATTGCCGATTTTCCGTTTGTCAATGTTTGCTCTGATGATCAACGGGTCCAAATTGAATCGACTGTACGAGATGGTCTGTCCGATGACGAATTGCTAAGTCAATTGTCGTTTGTTGATTCGCTTGAGCTCGAAGCATTGGAGCGGCAGTTTCTATTGGACTTGGAATTGCTCAGTCCAAGTGATTCAAATTCAAATTCGGCTTCGATCGTGGAGGAGTCTGGCACGATTGTGGCCGGCGAGACCACGACGAAGATCGACAAAGCCCAATCGGGTCCGCTGGACGATCTTTGCTTGACCGTCAACGAAGAAGATCACCTGCGGCTGACCGTGACACGCAACGACTGTGATTTGGTTGCGGCTTGGGAAC
>JAYJMJ010264902.1:0-13846 GCA_036873875.1 Laminaria ephemera | reverse complement strand
AGGGAGAGACGGGATTTAGGAGTAGAGACCAGTTGAATACCGAAACGGTTGGTTGCGGTAGACTTGTCTCTCGGGGGAGTGCTCTCCCTCCCAAGTCACAGACAAAACAATAATCAAGCAATTCGAAAGATATCAAATAAAACAAACTTTTACGTCACACCGAGTGAAATTTACACAGTGTACCGTTTTCTGGCATAGTGTGCATGGTAAGTGGGATTATTGTTATTCTCGTGCCTAACGTACACCTACTCCACTGTACACGTCAACGTCTACGGTATCCCGTTTTTTGGCAAAATTTCTTACACATTCCCAAAGATCGTTCCTGTGACGGACGGAAGTACCGGCACTATAACGGCAACTGGCACTACACCACATACTGCCGCTACTGGTTGTTCCCATCTTGCCAAGCACGGATTTTTTGTGGTGTGTGTTGAGTTATGGAGTGGAAGTATACAACATCATACAGATCCCCAGGAGACACACACCGTCTTATGGCCACAACATACACAATGACCCCCACCCGCCAAAGCACCCGCCGAGCACCCGAGGCAACACACACAGACACAGCAGCAGCCCGCAGAATGTCATCATCGCAACGCCTGAGCTAACTACAGCAAGCCGCTCGATGTAGCACGACCCCGCAGCAATGACCCTGTGACTCCACAGCAGCGCTGTGACTGGCATCCCGCTCGCGTGACATGTGACCGACCTTCATTTTGTTCTGAGCATCAAGCCCAACAAGCAAGCACACCAGCAGCAGCACACAACAGCAACAGCAAACAGCACAGCGGAGCACACACCTCACAGCCGAGCATAATTCCAACGCCAAACCGCACTCCAGCCCAACTAGGCGGTTGCAAGCGCTCAAAGGCCCGGCGCGCTCTTAGACCAGAGAGCTGGCGCTCTGACATCGTTCGTCACGCGCTTGCTCCTGCCACTGCCTGCTTTGGGCTTGCGATGTTCAGGCGACAGCAATGGGTACCACATACAGACTCACTTACTCTGATCTCGGCACATCCGGAGGTCGCCCTCGGTATATTCTCCCACCTCTCAGCCATCCTCAGCTCTTGATTGCCGACGGGAAAATTATTTTTTCCGGATCAATCCGTGGTGTGGTATTAATAGTTTCATCAGGACAAAAAGTTGATACAGAAACGGGTCAGCTCTCACGTTTCGAGCGAGAGCTCCAGCCAAACAGCATCCACTGCCCTCTACCTTGGCAGCGACCACTCTCAGAGTATCGGGGCATACAGCCTCGAAGGTTTGGTGCCATCTCGTGCTCTGTGAGACGAGGAATCATCGTTGGCGGATGGTGCTGTGTGCCGAAAGCACAGACTTTTTCCGTTTGGGCAGCGATCAGAAATGACTCATGTCTACCGACGGCACTGCCCAGGGGTTTCTGTACGATGATTTGTTTCCGATTCGTCTCCCATAAAAAAAAACAGAAAGAAATACAATGAAAAAAGCCCGTCGGTAATTAATTTAGATGTTAAGAACCATCATAAACACGAAGAAAGCAAAGAAAGCCCGGAAGGTTCCCCCAAATGCTCGTCGGCAAGGAGGAGGAAAAGTTACACGATGAGCCATTTCTGATCACTGCCCAAACGAAAAAAGTCTGTGCTTTCCGCACACAGCACCATCCGCCGACGACGATTCCTTGGCTCACAGAGCTCGAGATGACAACAACCTTCGAGGCTGTATGCCCCATTGCTTTGAGAGTGGTCGCTGCCAAGGTTGAGGGCCGTTGATGCCGAGTGGCTGGAGCTCTCGCTCGACACATGAGAGCTGACCCGTGTTTCTTTTTCAACTTGTTTCCAGAAGAAACTACATGAGCCATTTCCGATCACTGCTCAAACGAAGAAAGTCTGTGCTTGCCGTCCACAGCACCATCGGCCGCCGGTGATTCCTCGCCTCACGGAGCTCGAGATGACACCAAGCCTTCGAGGCCGTATGCCCCGTTGCTCTGAGAGTGGTCGCTGCCAAGTGAGGGCCGTTGATGCTGTGTGGCTGGAGCTCTCGCTCAAAACGTGAGAGCTGACCTGTTGTTGCTGTTTCAACTTTTCTTCAGACGAAACTACGTGATGAGCCATTTCTGATCGCTGCCCAAACAACAAACGTCTGTGCTTTCCACACAGCACATCGGCCGCCGACGATTCCTCGCCTCACAGAGCTCGAGATGACACCAAACCTTCGAGGCTGTATGCCCCATTGCTCTGAGAGTGGTCGCTGCCAAGGTTGAGGGCCGTTGATGCTGTGTGGCTGGAGCTCTTGCTCGAAACGTGCGAATTGACCCATTTCTGTATCAACTTGGAGTGTTTCTTTTTTTGCCTTTTTGCGTTGTTGCTTTTTTGCCTTTTTATTTTAGATTCACCCTCGGCCATACATATCACACTACATAGATTTTTTCGTGGGACAGAGATCAGCAACTAATTTGGATATTTTCCAAGTACCGCTGACACTCAGCCCTGTGATGGACCGCCGTCTAGACGTCATATACTATTTTTAGTCCGGAATATCTGTGTGACTGACGTGACCAAAAACAGCCGTCTCTTTGCTGACACTTCAACCAGATGTTCCACGCTGCTGCTGTGTGTGTGTGTTTTTTAACTGCTTTTTCATTGTCATACGTACGTTCACCGTCGGCAATAACGAGCTGAGAGTAGTGTGAGAGGCCAGAGAACTGCCGAGGGTGGCCTCCGAAGGGGGGGGGGAGCATGGTGGCGGGACTCTTGGGAGTTGCAAGTCGTCAGTTAGCACCTACAACCAACCATGGATACTCTGTCCGCTTCACATATATTTGTTCTATTTTTCCTTCCTGAGCGAAGCGCCTTGTACATAATACAATGTGCTTGCAAACCCAGGGACGCATCCTGTAGACCATAGACCACTTCTGCAGAAACACGTATTGGACCAACGCCCGAATGGGTAGGGTGAACCGTACTGGACCAAGTCCGGCGGGAGGCTGTTTTTTCATGGCGGGGGGTTTTGTTAGGGGGTGAGCTTGCGAAACTCCCACACTATCCGAAGGGATGACCGTCCGGGTGCCACGGGGACTGAAGGATGCGCCAGCTAACGCTGGATTTCGAATACATTTGAGTTAAATTGACACACGACATCTATGAAAATACGTCGAGTGTGGTGAGTTAATAAGCTTTACTTTCCCCCATCCGCCAGAGGATAAAAAAACAAAAGTAGAGCTCATTTAGATCCTACAAGTTCGATTTGAGTGGTTTGCATCACAAGGGAGCATGTGTCGGAGAGTGAACTCTCGTCATGCGGGACTGACCACAACCTACGTAGGACACATTATCACCGGGGAGGCGAGCAAGTGTGGTGGAATTGTACGCTGGGTAACCCGGACGGACCTGGACGAACCTGGACGCAACGCACATTTAAGACATCTCTGGGTCTAACAATTCCCGAGTTTACTGAGGTAGTCTGTTAGCAAAACCTCCAAGCTGTCTGATTGTCCGTCTGACTGTCTGATCCTCTTCAGTGGAATAAGGACAGTGAACGTTTATTGTAATTCACTGGGAAAATAGAGAACGTATTGTGGAATGAAATCAAATAACGAACTCCAGCAAATTCCAGGAAATTTCGTCGCAGCAGTAAACACCAGCACGGCAGCCACCACCATAGCCACCACACAAACTTACTAAGCAATGTATAATCCATAATCCTGGGAAATGTGTGGAAATGTGCAGAATGTAGAACACCACCTAGCTACGTAGCTTTTCCAGAAGGAAAAACTCGGCAACACTCACAGCACGCACAGCCCACCAACCCCAGGGCACAACCCCACACACCCCACAACCGGCGAAGGTCGGCAAACACAACCATAAAACCCCCACACCTCTGCAAAGGTAGGCACACGCATGTGGCCATATGCGGCGGGGCGAGAGGAACAACGGGTAGAGGAGCAGCGCCACAACAACCAAGAGAAATCCTACGGGCCCTATGTAGCAGTACAAGTATTCCAGCACAGCAAACCAGCTGCAGCAAACAGCATACAACACGGAAGGTCCAAGCACCAGCAGCACAGAGCAAACCGAACGTGGACCATGCTTCAAAGGCCAATCAACCGACTGTACCTTCTTCTGCTGTTGCACTGCTGCGCACTACGTTGTGTCATGTGCGCACTACGTTCTGTCATGTCGACATAATGGGCTAGCCATCGCGCGCTCGAGGAGGGAGGGCGGTCCCAGAAAGGGGGCTCGAGGTGCAAAAAATGGCTGATTTTGAGATAGCTCTTGAGCATTTGTGTCTGGTTGTCGACTTCGACAATTTTTGTTTCAGTTGTCAACGACCCCCCATAGGAGCTCAAACGGTGCCCGCATCCCGCGCGTCGAAGCGCGACGGGCGTCCCTGAGACAAAGAGATCGGGACGCCCGACTCCGCTCGGATCGGAGGCGCATCGGCTGGGGGAGGGCGGTCTGAGATACGAGGCCAACGCGAGCGATATACAACGTTTTTTTTCTCGTTCTCGTGTTCTAGTACGTAGTAACGTTTGAGTTTGCGCTCAAAGGGGTATTTGTCGTTAGGGGCAGGGGGCGTTTTGGTGCGTTTTCGCTGGTTTTGGCCCGTTCTGGCCCGTTCTGGTGAGGTTTGGCCCGTTTTGGTGCGTTTTGTTGAGTTTTGGTCCGTCTTGGTTCGTTTCGGCCGTTCTGGGCCCGTCTCGGTACATTTTGGCTCGTTATGGTTCGGTTTCATTGCCTTTTATACGCTTTTTGGCCCGTTTTCGTGCGTTTTGGTCCGCTATTACTATTTTGTGTTTCAGATTTACCTATTTATTTTATTAAAAAAGAGAAACGCGCTAACGTTATGGCCCGTTTTGTGACTATGGTTTGGGGCAGTTTCGCCTGTTGTGGCTGCGGTTTGGGGCGTTTTTGTGCGGTTTGACTACATTTTGACTGCGTTTAAGCTCGTTTTGGTTCGTTTTGGTTCGTTGTCGTTGGTGTTGGCTCGTTTTGGTGTGTTTCTTTCCGTTTTGATGCATTTTGTTGCATTTTGTTGCATTTTGTTGCATTTTGGTGTGTTTTGGTGCGTTTTTGCCCGCGTTTGCCCGGTTTTGTCCGCTTCGGTCCGTTTCGACTCCTTGTTGTCCCGCCACGGGCGAGCATACGGATTGACGGCGTAGAAGACGCATGCTACGATAGAGGTAACACCTAATATTTCTTCATCTCCTATACATCTTATTATGAGGAACTTTGTATGTTGTGAGAAATTCGTATCCCATCCCAAAACTGATTTCAACAAGAAATGGAAGTGCAACCCGATGAACAATAAAATCGTCTAAGTCAAAGCAACGACATTGGGTATTATATAGCTTTTTTGCTGAGGAGCCCCGTCAGTCGGGCATCTTTTGGTCAAAAGCCAAAATGAGGTACAGTACCCCTATCCCTATCGTAGCACGCGTTAGAAAGGCCAGGGAGCGAACGGGCGATGGCGCGCGATCGACGGTCGTGTTCGTCATTCTGTGCCACCGTCAAACCTTAAAAAAATAAGACACCTCGGGTATATTATACGGCTGCTTCTGCTTCGTATGGTACATTGCCAGACCAATCGGCATAGTTTTCGCTCTCCCTCGCAACTTGCGATACACACCTTTCATACATTTAGTTGCTGAAATTCGATCGTCC
Organism: Laminaria ephemera; assembly: GCA_036873875.1. NCBI lineage: Eukaryota > Phaeophyceae > Laminariales > Laminariaceae > Laminaria > Laminaria ephemera. The sequence continues at coordinate 8,207 of JAYJMJ010264902.1, read as the reverse complement.
GACCTGACTGGCTACCAGATAAGTTAAGCAGTAAGCAGTACACTGGGGAACAGCACGGCAACGCATATCGTTGGCGCTGCAGTATGATGTTATACATATGTCGACGTGCCGGGCTAGGAGATGAGACGGCGAACGTCTTGATACTCCTTGGCGTTACAGATGGGCAGAGTGCGAATGGCAGAGGGAAACTTCACGATGGTTGGCGTTGACCACGAACAAAAGGTGGAGGGGGCGCATACTATCCCACAAATCCTTACATAGAATTACGTCGCGGAAGGGATGGAGACGCGTCCTACCCTGCAGGGGTCCTGTACCTCTTTTTGGCCAAAATATATTTCGAACCGCCGGGGATCCCCAACTGAGGAACTGCCGGTACCCAGTATCGTTCGAATCCCATTGTGTTGTACCTGATATAATGGTATCCGTTCTATACCTGAGCCACGGGTTTTTTCACCGGGTCAAGCATACATTGTTCTCAAAGTTGGTCTTTGGGTAGGGCATAGGGCTCCTCAAAGGATCCGCCTCCGCAAGCAAGTGTAGGTGCACCCCTACAGCAGCATGCTATGCGTTTGGCTATACTATTGGAGACACATGCTGGCTATACTATTGGAGACACATGCTGGCTATATTATTGGAGACACATGCTGGCTATACTATTGGAGACACATGCTGGCTATACTATTGGATACACATGCTGGCTATATTATTGGAGACACCTGCTGGCTATACTATTGGAGACACATGCTGGCTATACTATTGGAGACACATGCTGGCTATACTATTGGAGGCACATGCTGGCTATACTATTGGAAACACATGCTGGCTATACTATTGGAGATACATGCTGGCTATACTCTCGGAGACACATGCTGGCTATACTATTGGAGACACACGCTACGATAGAGGTGCACCGGTTATTTTCTGAGGCGCCTGACTTGGGGAGCTCTACACCTCACCCAGAAACATTTTTTTGAGTAAACTGAAAGTGAAACCCGATGAACAAACCCATGGCCTAGGTATACAAAAAAAAGCAGATTGAAAAACAAGAACGATATTCCGACGATTTTGGGTTAAGGAGCCCCGTCACTCAGAAACAAAAAAAGCCAAAAAGTGCTACCTCTATCGTAGCACGCATCTGGACATACACACTGGGAGCTATCATGGGCGGAAGAGATCGCTGGCGTGGAAAATCCTGGTCGAGATGCCGGTTGTGTAGCAGGTCTTGGGGGGTATACCACGGGCTCGAACGTTGGCTTTCATCTCGGCTATGGGGGCACGAAGCTGTGGGTTCTGAGCTCCGCTGTGGTAGGGGGGGCACGTTTAGAGCCTTTTAGAGCGTTTCATCAAAGCGGCTCTTCGTCCTTCGCGCGAGGGGCTACCGATTTGTTTGCAAGTCTTAACAGGATTCGATCTCGCGATTTACACCGCTCGCTGTGTCATTGTTTGTTGCGCTTCTCGGAATGAAAACAATGAGGGTATCACCGTAGCCCTGGCCTGCTCGATAACGGGAAAGTTGACAGAGAGCTCGACGTCATAAGAACAGTCGCAAAACTTGCCAACGACAGACAGCTGGAGACGGCGGGGTGGGGGAGAAAACCCGAAGAGGTATGGGCACCTTTCGGCTGAAACGCTGAATGACGGGGATCCTTAATCTAAAATCGTCGGAATTTCATTCTTGTTTCGCAATATGCTTCGTTGTATACCTAGGCCATGGGATTGTTCATCGGGTAACACTTTCATGTTTCTTCAAATCAGTTTTTTGGGTGAGGTATAAAATTCCTCAAAAGAGGAGCCTCAGAAAAAAAACTTTTGCGCCTCTACCGTAGCATTGGTTACCTGTCGTCAGGAACAGTGTAGTGGCTGGGCTTGCGCGCCTCAGAAGTGGAAGTAGAAAGGGTGTGTCCTACACTAACTTCAGTATAACTGCCGTCGATATTGTTTTTCCCAAGGCGGACGCGTGCTACGATAGAGGTAGCACTTTTTTTGGCTTTTTTTTGTTTCTGAATGACGGGGCTCCTTAACCGAAAATCGTTGGAATGTCGTTCTTCTTGTATTTCAATCTGTTTTTTTTTTAAAATTACCTACAGGCCATGGGTTTGTTCATCGGGGAGTTCACTTTCAGTTTACTCAAAAAATTATTTTTGGGCGAGGAGTAGAGCTCCCATAAGTGAGGCGCCTCAGAAAAGAACTGGTGCACCTCCATCGTAGCATGTGTCCCCGGTTACTTTCAGGCTGAGTTGCTTGTGAGGTTCTTTCTTAGCAGAGGGCCGGACACATGCTAACGATAGAGGTAGCAATTTTTGGCGCTTTTCTTTCTGAGTGGCGGGGCTCCTTAACCCAAATTTTGTCGGCCTGTCATCCTTGTCTTACAATATGATTTTTGTGTACCTAGGCCATGTGTTTGTTCATGGGGTTGCACTTTTAGTTTACCCAAAAAAATCATTTTGTGGGCGAAGTGCAGAGCTCTTCTAGCGAGGAGCCTTAGAAAATTAATGGTGCACCTCTATCGTAGTAGGTGTCGCCGGTAGTGTATAGGGGTGGCAGCAGGGAATCTCTTAGCACAGGGGATTAGGCCACGCAATAGACTCGTGATATGGTAGGGGGGATGTTACACTATCGTTTTCACTTCCTCGTTCAGGCCATTGAGTCAAGTGACTCATGAGCTCTCTCAAAATAGGAGTTTTTTTGTTTGTTTTGTCTGGCGCAGCGCGTAGGAAACATTCTCAAGGTGGTACATATCGCGAAACCAAATAACCAAAATAGCGAAGAACTGTAAAACAATAGGGTAGTGTCACGCTTTAGAGCGGCTCTGATCGGCCGAAAAAAACGACCTAAAAGTGCCCCCCCTACCGTAATCCCAGTCAATACCTGACAAGTGTGCTAAAGCTGATGCAGAGGGAGGGGCTGGGAAACGGGATAAATGCTGCCGTTTGTATTGTGTCAAAGGAATATTATCGTTAAACGCCTGCCGATGAACCGGGCGAGGGACGGAGTATGCTGCGATGGGAGCAACACCGAGGTTGAGACAGAGAAAGGGACGGTGGAGGTCGGACGCCGATAGGGTGCATGTGCAAGGGGGGCATGGTGTGGGCTTGACGTGAATGCTCCGCGTAGGCAATGACTGGGGACGCTCTTAAGAGTCTCGTAACTTGGAACTTGAGTTTGAAGGCACACGGTCGAGCAGGAAGAAAGGAGCAGATGGAGGCGCAGGAGGAAAATATTTAGCGAGGGACCCCGCTACGTACAAACGCGCCCCCTCGCGCAGCAATACGGCAATAGCGACCAACACTCGTAAAGTGTAATCAAAGTATGAAATGTTGCTTGCAAACCGTGGTTTCTAAGAGCAGGAATAAAGCCTAGGGGATTTAAGGGTCGACGAGGAACGGGAAAGCAAATGAGAGGTATCGATGATACAAGTGGCATATGGATGGGAGGCATCCAAAACCCGACGATTCGTTCAAGAGGCCGGAAGCATCGCTCCGCAGCAAGCGCAAATCAGGACAATTTTAGCAACCGTAAAAGGTGACAGGGAGAATATATGTGGGACACCACTATAGGGGTACCATCTGTATGTTTTAGGCTCCTCACTTGAGAGTCTCTATACCTCACCCAACAACTGACTTCGGGAAGCAATGAAAGTGCCACCCCATGAACACTCCTTCCTATGACCTAGGTGCGTAACGAAAAATGTTGTAAATCAAAAATGTTACTCGAACGATATATGGGTAGTTTTTCAGTTGGGGAGTCCCGTCAATCGGGCATTGTTTGGCCAAAGAGCGCTACCCCTATTGCACCACGAGTCATGTACGGGTCATGTACGGGTGTCTATCCAGGCGCGCATCGGGCTTCCATCGTCTAATATCGTTTAGGACGCGTGCTACGACAGAGGTAGGATTTTTTGGCCGAAGCGTTTTCTCAATGACGGGGCTCCTTAACCCAGAATCGTCGGAATTTCATGCTTTGTAAAAAGAAACAATATTTCGTCGTATACGTAGGCCATGGGATTGTTCATCGGGTAGAACTTTTATTTTTCCCCCAAATCGTTTTCTGGGAGAGGTATAGAGCTCCTCAAGTGAGGGGCCTCAGAAACAAAATGCTGCGCCTATACCGTAGGATGCATGCGTGTTAGTTTCTTGTGGAGGTTGCCAACCGTCAGGATGGGCTTGTGACGCGTGCTGCAGTGGGGGGTACACCCAATTTGTCTGAGGCTCCTCACATGAGGAACTGTATTACCTCACCCACAAACGCAAAAAACATACAGAAAAAATGAAGGTGCAACTCGATGAACAATCCCATGGCCTAGGTATACAAGGAATCAGATTAAAAGACGCGTGCTACGATAGAGGTAGCACGTTTCGGCTTTTTTTGTTTCTGAATGACGGGGCTCCTTAACCAGCAAAAACATTTTTGTTTTGCAATATGTTTTTTTTTGGTATGCCTAGGCCATAGGTTTGTTCATCGGGTTTGCACTTTCATTTTTTTCAAAAATCAGTTTTTTGGGTGATGAGGCTCAGAGCTCCTCAAGTGATGAGCCCGAGAAACAAAATGGTGCACCTCTATCGTATTAATAGCATGTGTCAAACAAGAATGAAATCCCGACGATATTGGGTAAAGGACTTAAGTCATTTCAAACATATTTTTTGGAAAAAAATGAAGTCCTTACCGTAACATATTTTAGGAAAAAAATGAAACCCTTGAGGTCAGGCAAAGGTGGACCCTTTTCTTTTCTGAGGCTCCTCATTTGAGGAACTCTGTACCTCTCCCAAAACGTGTTTTGAGCGGGAAATAAAAGAGCTACCCCGATAGACAATCCCATGGCCTAGGTACACAAAGAAAAATAATGCAAAAAAAAGAACGTATTTCCGACGATTTTGGGTTAAGGAACCCCGTCTCTCAGAAAACGTTTCAGCCCAAAAGTGCTATCTCTATCATAGCTCATAGCACGCGTCACACGGCCGTGCAGCGACCTGACAAGTCAGCGGGGACCATGTCATCGATAGAGGGAATGATGTGAGGCACGTCCATCGTTGACATTTGGACGGACGGGTTCAATCCGGCCGGGATGTGGTCGGCGAGCACTTTTTGAAGATTCGCAAGGACTGCGGACGGGCCTTATGCCGGGATGAACTATCATCGCGGATCCCGTGACTGCACCTGAAAATCGGTAGAGGGAATATATCTATTCCCACGAAGGGAGAGTATCGGCAGGGAATGGGTGGGAGATGAAATAATTAGGTATCCAGAGATTAGAGGATTTCGATGGACAATGTCCACGACATTGATCACTGTGCCAACGTTGAAGGGGTACGAAATAGTCGACCGCCTGTTGATGGCATCGTTTTTCCCTGTACGGGCGTCTATTCCAGGCGCATACGGGAATGGTTTCGTTGCTTATCAGTACGGCGGCCGGGTCACCGACAGTCCGAGAACAAGGGAGGAGTCGCCGGGCTAGTGCGCCGACACCAGGGTAGTCTTGAAAATGATTGCCGCTGTACGGGGTCCTGAAATTGTTCCGCTCGCGACGCTCCTACAGTAGTACCCACACGAAAACACCGTCGAAGGAGGTTTCCGCTTCTCCCACAACGGAACCGTGGTGACATGCCGATATTTCCCGTTACGACACAACCCGGAGAAGATTGCAGGCTGTTTTGTTATCATGGACTAAGACATGGTGACAAGATAATTCGAGAAACCAACTCCAACAAAAAGGAAACAACAACAGTATCAAGGGTTAGTTCAGGACCAGTATGACACTCACGATGCCCAGCACCTGCACAGCGACCGAGGTCCCTTCGCCACCGAAAGTCGAGCGCATACCTAAGAGGGCATTCTTACACCTGGGGCTACAGCCATCACGGGCATTGTGGACGTTGGTCGGTTAAAGGAAAGGAGGAAGAGACCGTTCGTGCCGACCCTTCCAAGGCAACCAAAACGACAAGGAATCAGTAGCCGTCAGCAACTGGGCCTTGCTTTTGTCGCCGCACCAACGATAGAGCTGGAAGGCACGTTTATCAACCACGGACTGTTCGACATGATTAATACGCTCTGATTGTTTGGATTGGTCACCAGGCGCATGCTACCATAAGAGCAACACCATTTTTTTTCTGAGGCTACCTAAACACCGACTTTGAGAAGAAATGAAAGTGCAACGCGATGAGCAATCCCATGGCCTAGGTGTACAACGAATAACACGATATGCTCTTCCAAGATATTGGGTAGTTTTTAGCACAAGTAGTTTGGGGGACTAGTTTTTAGCACAAGTACTTTGGTCTAAAAGTGATACCCCGACCGCAGCACACGTCACCAAACAATCAAACAATGTCCATCAAATCGTGAATCGACCATCACATGCAGTGATACTCAAAACAATTACCGGGAAAAGAGGACTGGTGGCAGGCGCAGCAGGAACGACCACGGAGGAGATCGTGGCTATCGTGGCCAGCGCAATCTTTCCCCCTGGACGTACAGTCAACGCCGTCGTCACACCGACGCCACGGGCAGTTTCGTCTGACGAAAGCAAGGGAAGCGAAGGCCATTCAACGACAGCAGCGCCACCTACGCTGACAGTTCAGCGGCCGTCGCGACCGCCGGTGTGTCGCCCAGTCCGAAGGGAGGTCGCTTGTCACGGAAACGGTGCATCTACATTTTGTGATTTTCCTCACTTGAGGAGCTCCGTACCTCACCCAACAACTGGCATTGAGAAGCAACGAATATGCAACGCGATGAACAATCCCACGACCTAGGTATGCAACAAATAACATTGAACAACATCCATATAATATTACGAGGACATTACGTAAGTCATCAGTTCAGGAACCCCGGCCGTCGGGCGGACTTTTGCCCAAACGTGCTTCCCCTATCGGTACTACACGTCGAAGGCCAATTTCGACCGCGGTCGTCGGGGATGCGTTGCCACCCTCGGGCGCGAGGCTACCACGACCACCGTCGCAGAGGCGGTTGCCATGGTAACAGGTAGACGCATGCTACAGGAGGGGTGCCATCCATTGTTGGCTAGGCTCCTGACCTGAGGAGCTTTACACCTCGCCTACAAATTACTTGAGGTAAAAGGAAAGTGCAGCCCGGCGAACCATCCGCGGCCTAGGTATGTAATGAATAATTTCGAGAACCAAACATGGTACTTCGTATTCCGAGACACATGCTACGATGGAGGTGCACCATTTTTGTTTCTGACGCTCCTCACTTGAGGAGCTCTGAAGCTCGTCCACAAACTGATTTTGAGTAAACTGAAAATGCAACCCGATGAACAAACCTATGGCCTACGTATACAAAAAAACTCAGATTGAAAAACAAGAACGACATTCCGACGATTTTGGGTTAAGGAGCCCCGTTATTCAGAAACAAAAAAGTATTGTCCAAAAACTGCTAGCTCTATCGTAGCACGAGTCCCGACGATATTGGATAGTTCATAGGACGCGTGCTACGATGGAGGTAGCACTTTTTGGCTTTTTTTGTTTTTGTTTTGTGAATGACGGGGCTCCTTAACCCAAAATCGTCGGAATTTCGTTTTTTTTTTGCAATAATTTTCGTTGTATAGCTAGGCCATGGGATTGTCCATCGGGTAGCACTTTTATTTTTTCCCCAAGTTAATTTTTTGGGAGAGGAATACAGCTCCTCAAGTGAGGAGCCTCTGAAAAAAAAGGGTTCACCTCTACCGTAGAATGCGTCATAGGTCCTCGGTTTAGGCGCCCCGTGAGTCTGAAGTAATATGCAGTGGGGGGCTCCCAATAGTGCCGGTTGAATAGTGCCACTACTGTCCATAGTGCCGGTTGAATAGTGCCACTGCTCTCCATAGTGCCGGTTGAATAGTGCCACTGCTCTCCATAGTGCCGGTGAAATCGCTTGGCTCGACTCAAAACTCTCGACGCGCGCTACGATAGAGGTACCACTGTTTGGCCATTTGCTTTTCTGAATGACGGAGCTCCTTAACCCAAAATTCGTCGAAACGTCATTCTTGTTTTGCAAAATGAGTTTTTTTTGTACACCTAGGCCATGGGTTTGGTCATCGGGTTTACTCGAAAATCAGTTTTTGGGTGGGGCATAGAGCTCCTCAAGTGAGGAGCCTAAGAAACAAAATGGTGCACCTCTAACGTAGCTCGTATCTCTCTATCAACCGGTCGCCCCGGTGGTCAAAGTGGTTAACCTCGAAGACTACTAAGGTTGGAGTCACGGGTTCGAATCTCGGTATC
>JAYJMJ010264877.1:0-13848 GCA_036873875.1 Laminaria ephemera | reverse complement strand
ACCCGTGACACGCGCGATCGGAGTATCACACACAGCTTGCAAAGATGAGTTTCGACGAAATCCTAGATCTCACAGCTTCGGTGTATTTTTTATTTTTTATAAAAATATGTTTGGCAGTTCCTCAGTTGGGGAGCCCGGTCTGCTTGATAGGTGTGGGTCTGAAAGTACCTCCTCTGCCGTCGTATGACTCTAGTCGGGTGCTGCATAAGGCCGACTTCGTATGGTCGTTAGTACATGTTTTTCGGAGGGCCGCCTGTTGCATGTGCTGTCACCACCTTTTCCCCACTGTACCCAGCAGGTACTTTCTTTTTATTTGTTTTTATAGCTTCTGGAAAGGCGAACTATCTATCCATACTCGTATTCCAGTCAGTATGACACATGGTGTGGTACACATGGTGCCAGTTATCTTTAACCAGGTACGATATATATTTTGCTTACCGTAGTACCAGTATGTGACACGTAAATATCTACCTGGTGCGTTCCTGGAATTTGTCATACTTGATCACATACAGCAGTACAAGTACAGTATATTGTTTCGCTGAAAACGGGGCGATTGCTAAGACACGAGACCGTTTGAACATAGAGATGGACGCCTGTTCTGCAGGATGTCGTCGGTAGCACGGGCCGGCCTCGACCTATTATTAGTGTGTTATCCTAAGTAGAGGTATCAGGGCAAGGCCATCTGAATAGGGAGACACTGACTGGTGCGTCCAATATCGAATCACAGCACGGACAACTCACACTTGGGGCATAGGGCAGTCGCTTGCCTTGTCGCGGTGTCTTCTGAACAGAACGTTCACGGCGATTCTGTTTAAATGGAGGCAATGATGCCTCCGTTAAGATACACCAAAAAAGCGACAGATTCTCCTACGAGGAGGTACGATGTCATGATTATAATTGACCATCCTCAAGGGCCATACGCTCATCAAGCAAGTGCATACAAAATCAGGACGGAATCAAGATCTTATCTGTAGAATTCGTAGAATCACTGAAAGGCGTGCCAAGTAATAATTCACTCATCACACACCTCTAGGCTTGCAAAAGGGGTGACTATCGATACACAACCGCAGCACGTACTTCGTTTTGACTGACGCTTCGCCTCCACCAGAGCCATACCAAGGCAGGGAAGCGCCCTAACGTTCCTCGTGCTTTACCTATTAATAGCACTAAGGAGCTATCACCCCACCCAACACTCGATTGTGATACAGACATTTTATCAGCACCCAAAGAACTAGCAGTGGCTAGGCATGTCACGAAGAAAATAGACTCCAAGAGAGACTGGAAAATGGTATTGGGCAGTTCCTGAGCTGAGGATCCACATCAGTCAAAATAGCAGCGTTTGAAAGCACATTATCTACCGTAGCAGGGCTTCCCACCCTTATAAACCTCGCCACGATTCCCCTATCCCATTGTTCAGCACATGTATGACAAATAATTACCCCTCGCGATCGTTCTGGCGTCACTCGTCATACAGGCGTCGGTCGCGCACTCGAGGCTTCAGTGATTGGGCACAACTTTGCTGCAGGTATGGTACCGCCCGCCAGAAATCTTCCAATATTTTGTTTCGGGCTTGATTGGCCGTGCGAGTACCGTATTTTGAGACGCCAATCGCGACTATCTCGTTCGTTGATAGGGTTTAAACCGTTCTGGGCGTGATTTTCTAGGGATTTTCAGGGTGGTCGTTGGCTCCTGCGTACTGCTCTATTTCAAGCGTTGTTTTTTTTCATTACAAGGCTGCCCTCTGGCAAAGTTCTCCACATCCTACGTGGACCCTCCAGTGGCGGAATCACTTACCCTTCGTACTACCTGTTTACCACTTAAAACAAAAAGGCGTTATTTATAATACAACATATTCTGTCCTCAGAACGTGGGTGGGTGAGTTCAAAACAGGTTTTTAGAGGTTAAACCACACAGCAATAGACCCAAGATACTCGGAAAAACACCATCTCCCCCCGCTCGGAACGTGGCACCGTTAGAACGCAAGCGAACGGCGAGCAGTGCAACGCGTGACCGAATTACCAACCGTGCTATTATTAATAATACCTTTTTATTTCTATCTTCTGCACAATAAATCCTTCATATGGTTTCCAAGTGTCCCCAAACCGCAGATACAGCTCGGAAGGGGTAAAAAACCTACTCCGTACAGATATAAACCCAAACACAGGATGCTCTCTTTAATACACCCCGCCCCTCTCGCGTGGAGCATGGGACCTTTGGGACGCCAGCAAGCGGGTGACAGATATGTTTTTCACTCGTGGTGAGTATGCTTGCCCATTCGTCGAATCGTCATTTGCGGGGACTCGGGGAGAAAATGTCTCGGGGTCACAAGGCACACGCGAGCGTAGCAAGTATTTTATTTTAAAACAATCACGTTCGATCAATAGCTCCAAAACCGTGTCTCGCCGTCGACGTTACATTTGATGAGTTGACACCCAGCGATGCTACTAGCGGTGTTGTTACCTGGGGGTAAAACCGTGACCAGATGCCCTGTGACTATCGCTGAATAGCGATTTCTACCATATAACACATATATATATATACTGGTACCAGGTATAATCTAGTACGTACTCTAATTCAATAACTATACACACCGATAATAGACACGTGCTACGATAGGCGTATCACAGCTTGGCCAAAATTCTCCTGACAGGCGGGGCTCCTCAATTGATGAACTACCTAGTATCGCTGAGATCCCATTTGTGATTCGCCATAGTATCCGTCAAAACACCTAGGCCGTGAGAATGTTCGCAATGTTATCAAAACCGATTTTTTTTTTTTGTTCGGCAGAGAGCTCTTCAAGTGAGGAGTCTCAGAAGCTCTAGGCGCTACCCTTACCGTAGCTTGCGTCTATACTCGGTGTATAGACTATATAAACTGTGTAGTACGCTATACAGTATCAAACGCCAAGTATCGATTTCGACAAAGCGACCGGGTCGACGAGCGATGAGGGCGATCGACAGGGCGCGGGAGGCAACGGCAGACCAGGTTATGGGCAAAGGTGATCGAAGACCGCACGACCCCCAAATATAATCGACCCAAAGACGCACGCCACGGTAGAGGTGCACCTACTTTTTTCTGAGGCTCTTGTCACTTAAGGAGCTCTATCCCTCACCCAAAAATGATTGTAGAGTGGACTGAAAGTGCAACCCGATGAACAAACCTATGGCCTAGGTATAAAACATATTCACATTGCAAAACAAGAATGACATTCCGACAATTTTGGGTTAAAGAGCCCCGTCATTCAGAAACAAAAAAGCCGAAAAGTGCTACCTCTATCGTACCACGCGTCCAAACCTTAGAGAAAACGCCCCAGTACACCCGGTTCCGTCTTACCCGTCTGTGTAGCGACCGTCCTTCCGATCGTAATGCTCGTAGTGGTTTTGGTGCGTTCTTAGACGGTTTGCTCCGCGACCAAGGCAGCAGTAGACGGGTACACATATATCCACGACCGATTATTGGCCACTTGTGCGAGCGGTTCTGTACTTCCTTTAAAAACGGACGCTACTGTACAAAGGTTTGTGTAGCGCAACAAACAATTCATCGATTCCGTGGTGGTGCACATCATGAAACCAAATGACCCAAAACGTTTAGTACTACTGTTGTAGTGACCATTAGCCGCAGAAGTATAAAGCCCTGAACGTGCTCTAGCTAGCGCAGACTTGGTCCCGCCATCTGGCAGGACCGCTTTACTTACCGGTAACGTCACCTACCCTGAGGACCCAGGCGGAACACCCGGCATAACATACATGCAAACCGTATGGCGGATCGGCTGTAAACAAATGATTAGAACCTCATCAACGTGTCAGAGCAACAGTATGTTGTGGTCTTATGGCCTCCCTATTCCATATATAGTCGTAGACTCCTTGGTAAATCGTCGGAGATTCCTGAACACATACACGTCAGCATGTGTCCCTTGTTCCACTTGATGCGGGGCAGTACATTATATAAGCCGCTTACTGGGCGTTTATCTCAATCGGCCAAACGGGCCCCAAAAAGGACATGATGCACGTCCACTACTACCAGCACAGGCGTATGTCTACTTTCGCAGCACACGAAGTGGTGCCGTGATCGTTGGATTCTGGGTACAGCAGATAATGAGGAGATAATGTGACGTGAGATCTGATCATTTACAAGGACAGCTGCCTCGAAGATGCGTGAATACTGTTTTACATACGGGCTGCAGAAGTACGGCACATAAAATAGTCCATGTTAGTCATACGCAGGTTGTCAAGTCGTGAGGCATGGTTGGTTCCCACCTACCCATCTACCAACCAACTCAATCACGAGCCCACGGATATGAACGGCAAACGACGGCAACCACGAAACAAATGCCCAAGCTTTTGCGTGAGATTCCTGATTTGGATGCTACAAAGACGCGGAGGGAAGTAAGACCAACTTATAAAAAGGATAGTGTTCCCCAACCAAGAAATGGTCTGAAAATTGCCAGGTTTTCTTCTCCAAACAAGTACACTATACCTGGTACGAAACGGAATGCGTGATGTGAGCGCTGCCATACGTGAAATTCAACCGGAAATAAATTGACACTATTAATATAGGGTACAGCAATATGGAAAAACTGTTTGATGGACTATCATCCGTTGGCAGTCGTAACAGTACGTTGTATAACACGCAGTTTTCAATTTCGACAGAGCAGGCAGCACACACAAGGTACGCCCAACGTCATACCGGACGTTTTCATCGCCCCTCCTCACTCTGTGCGTTATCCTACATCCCCTGTGTTGTTGTTCATTTCGTACTTGATCTGTGAATGGGCCACTGAGCAGAATACTAAGGTGCTGAGTACAGGACAACTACGTTAACTTGGACGAGATGGTGAACTCAGGTTTTTCATCGGCGTTGATCGGAGATCGAAACCAACATTGGAATATAAACGGGTGAGATGACACACCACCGATTTTCTTGGTGCACACAAATGAAGGGAGTCCATGCCTTAGTCGTGTCGATTGTGAGCGACAGCTCATGTGTTCAGGTTTCCGACAGGTGTTTGGTACACTACTCTATACTGGGTACGAGCCCTGTGGGATTCACATGTTGTCATTCGGCCTGGTCGCCACCGAGGGTACCTCGTCTGTGTCCCTCTAAGCCCCGCAAGCCCAAAGATGGCTTCAAAAACACAACATCGATGTTAGAACTGATCGAAACAAACTTGGGTATGTTTGTGGGATGTTGCCGTTACGTTGAGCTCTCGAGTCGTCTAGTAACATGATCGACACCGGCCGCTAGTGCATGTTAATCTGAGCCGCGTGGTCTGGAGACACTGTTGTCAACATTTATTTAGATGATTGACATACGACAATTATGGAGTACATCATGTATGGATTTACTAGTGCTAGAACTACGTTTGTGTACCAAGAACGACGAACTTTGTGGGTACTTGTGCTTTGTGCCTCGAAGACAAGTCGTCTAAACTCCGGTTGTAACGTAGCACCGGTCTCAACGACCACGGGGCTGACCGCGTTACCAACTACGCCCCCTCCCCATGCTTGAAAGGTATGACGGGTGCAACGCAGACACGGCGAACTACATGAGCAGCGCGAACGCCTCGAAGAGCGCCAAGAAGGGCAACTACAACGCGCCCACTGCACCTCCGGCAACTACAGGGTATCCGAGTGACTTCCAGTCCGACGATATCGTTCCGAGCTACACTCCTATCAACACGAACACCACGAACAGCATGCACAGAATGAACAACACCAAGGTCGCGAAAAACGGCAAAAAAGTCAACTTCCAGTCGCCCACGGAAGCTTTGGAAATGGCGTCGTATCCGAGCTCCTTCCGGTCCAGGGATATTGATTCGCCTTCCCGTCCAAACACTATCAACACTACGAGCAACACGAACAAGACGAACTACATGAACACCGGAAAGAACATGACAACCAAGCAGACCGGCAACGAGAGCAGCTACAACCGGCAGTCGAGGGTACCTCCGGCAATTGCAAGGTATCCGGGTGCCTTCAAACCCAGCGAGGACGACTCGAGCTTCGCTGATGACACAGACACCTTGTACAACTCAAACAGAATGAACAACATCAACACCACCAACACCCTTAGGGCCACGAAGAACGGAAAGAAGGACAACTACTACCAGGCCACGGCCGCTCCGCCAAGCGCGACGTACTCGAGCGCCTTCCAGTCGGGCGAAACCGACTCGATCTCTACTCACAACGCGAACTCCATGTACAGCATGAACGACATCAACAACCTGAACACCAGGCATACCGGCAAGAAGGGCAACTACCACCCATCCACGGCCGCTCAGGCAACAACGGCGTATCCCAGCGCCTTCGAACCCGACGGAATCGGCTCGAGCTTCACTAATAACACTGACACAATGCACAACACGAACAACACGAACCACGCGAACACCACAAACAGCGGGAGCACCGGCAAGGTCAACTACCACCAGCCTACGAGACCCCCGGTAAGAGCGGCGTATTCGGGCCCTCACCAGTCCAGCAGGATGGACTCGAACTCAACTCGCAGCACGGACACCATATATAACATGAGCAGCGTGAACAACGCCAACAACATAAACACCGCCAAGAATATCAAGACGAAAAGCAACTACCAACACTCCGCGGCACCTCCCGAAATCGTGGCGTATCCGAGCGCCGTTCCATCCAGCAAGATCGGTTCGATGTCCACGTCTAACAACGTGAACACCGCCAAGGCCGGTAAGACAGGCAGCTACAACTCGCAGACGGGTCGTCCGGCAACGCCTTCGTACCCGAGTGCGCTCCAGCCCAGCGAGGTGGACGTTAACTCCGGCCTGATTGCGGCAGCATGGGAGGAGCATATCGACGCAGCCTCCAACACGATGTATTTCTACAACAACATCACGAGGACGGTAGGTCGCCCTGCCAGAATCAGTAATACGTTATCAGATCGATACTTAGTTTGTCATCTGTCTCCATACAGGACGTGTTCCAGCCGGAAGTTAATTGACATATATCTGATGAATTATCCCGGAGATCACTATTTCCCACTCATCTCCTGCTACCCCTGCTCGATCGCTTGGTCTCGTCTTCTCTGATGCTACTCTGCCGCCTCCTACAGCAAGGGGAGGTCAAAGATTCCCCTCTACGCGTTTTAAAGGTGCATCGAACAAACCCCGCTGTCCGTTAAAGTGGTTTACTTTCTATTAGATGCAGGCGCCCTTCAATAGGAGTGGGGCGATTACAGGCACCTTGAGAAACAATTTGGGGAATCGCAGCGAAGGTTGTGTTAGGGCTCCACATGCGTAGGGAGAAGGATGAAGGAATGGTGATTAAACTGAAACATATGCCGCTACTATTGATGTATAAGACACGTTTGCCGTTGGGGGTCCACCCATATCGTAAGCAGCCTAAAGAATATCAACCAGTGGGCGCATGAAGGAACAAGTTAACCCTCCCCCGCCCCCCCCTCCTGCCTTCGCATACTTGCACAACTCAGTCGACGTGGGGCCCGCCCAGTGGGATGGTGAAGAGGGTGCCTCCACCGCCGCGGTCACCACCACCAAATGCGCCGATCGTCCAGAAGCGAGAGCAGGACCAGTGGTTCAGGATTCGTGATAGGAACGGATGGAAAATCTGGTACAACGAAATCACGAGGAGGTCGCAGGTTGAGAGGCCGGACTGCCTCAGGAAGTACATGTAATTGCTCTACAGTACTCTAATCCGAGGATGCTGCCATGTTGTGAATCGCAAGGTAATCCGAGGGTGATATGGTATGATGGATCGTAACAAGGTACGCCGGCCGCTTGTTTGGAATGGTTTGCGGGGAAGTGTGCAGGAATCTGATGCAGGAAAGCGGGACGACATTGCGCTGATTAACATCAGTGTTTTGTCGTTGTACGATCTATAAACTACAACCTCCGGTATATGTCATCATATGATGCACGAACATTCTCGCTATCGGCTTAAATGTTTGTTAATATACGATAGATCTCCGCTAACTCGTACCTGGTATGACGTTCGACGTGCGATGTGGCACTACCAGCATTGTTGTTTTGAAGCTGGTTTTACCGGAGGCATTTGGTTGGCGAGGGCTTTTCAGGAGTAACTAATTCTGGTGGGAAGATTTGTCGTCAAATATCGCGAAGATTGTTAATGGTTTCCGAAGAACAACCGTTATCGCTTCACGCAGCAATACAGATCGTGCCGCTTCGTCTAAAGAACCGCTCGTGTATTGGACGAAATGTCTCCAGGCCGCGTCGCTCGACATAGTAGGGGCGATGTCACTGCCGGTGTACGTCTGTATTACCCAATTCTAACGGACAGTGGTCTTCAAACGAGGAAGTGTCCATATCATTTGCGATCCTAGTCGAGTGTTGTTTTGATCATTGTTTAGTTTATTGTTGGCCTATCCCACAGGATTTCTCATCGGGTGGTACGCATGATTCGTTTGTATTAAAGTGAGAGTTAGGGTGAGGTTCTGCTTCGCCGTGTCACGTGCTGTGTTGATATCCCCCCTGCAAACTTTGGCAGTATTTTTGGACTGCAGCCAAACATTTTAGGGCCCTTGAGCTTGAATGTAGTGTGCGACGTTTGTTGCAGCTCTGAAATAATTATAACCGGCGTTGGTTTCCTTCCATTGGTAAGCCTTTTGAGGCAATACGGATTTACGGTTCTAGAGGGGGTTAGAAACTGAAATTCCCAACAGGGTGTAACACGGAGCTACAGGTGCCATGGCAAAGTGTAGAGAACCCCTGCGTAGGTCAGAGGGGGGACAGCAGGCGCTGTTTCAGCTGCTAGGCGAAGCTAGGGTGTGTATTGGGGGGGTTAGACTGATTACATTATGCAGTAGGTGTTGGTCATGAGGATGGCTACTTCGGGTTGGCGTTTTCATTGATTTATGTGTAAAGTCGGACTTGATGCTACAGGCAGATGAGCTCGGGAGGCGGTGTTCCTTGAATGCAGGGCCCATTGCATGTCCGAGTAGTTTTTAGACGGTTGCTAATTGTCGCATACTCGGTAGCGCCGAAATACCCAGGGTAGCTTCCCCGATAATGGGAGGGGCCAAACAGAATGACCCGCATACTGCGGAAGTTTGTACAATTCAGTGGCTAGTGGGATGTCTTGGATGCCACGTAGCTGGTGGGTTTGGTAATGGTTTCGAATCGAATAGGGGCATACCACTTCAACAGTTTCAACATTCGTCGGCTACAGTGGACGGCAAAGAACAGTTGCATGAATGAATGTGTCGCTATATATATCTCTGGTGCTTGTTTTGCATTCGCGTGCTGAGGAAGCTATTTGATGGGGCTTGGTTATTGTCGTGGATTCACGTTTCGCGTTCGCGTGCTGTGGCGGTTAATTATTTGTGACGGTCGAGGGTGTCGTATGGTTCGATATCCGATCCATTAGAGGCCGGTGTGTTTAGCGACGGTTTGTGGAAGGGCGGGAGTGATTCGATGCGCGACGTACTGGAACCATTTTGTGCGGACGAAAACAATTGGTACCTCGTGGAATGCAGGACAGGGGAGGTTAGGAAAACGGAATTGAACCAGAGGTCAGTTTTGGTGTCGCTTCAAACGTCATTGAAGGGGCCGAGATATAACTAACGCAACTCTTACTGACCTGTGTCGTATGCACAAGGCCAGACTAGGTTAGCTGGGTTATTTTTATGTTGTCTGATATCGATCGTACTGCTGTACATTGTTTGGTCTACTTGTGTGTAGATCGGTGTATCTACTCTTCAGTGGTGTCTTTATTTGTGCACCAGCTATCAGACTATGAGCGTCGAGGTATTGCGGGATTTTAAGCCCACTTGGTTAATCATTGTTGTTGCCGGTTGTATTTTTTTTGTTGCCGGTTGTCAGCGTGTCAACGCGCATGTAGACGCTTCCAGCATGCCAAAGTAGTCTGTGGCGCGATGGACCTCTTGTTTTTCCCGTGTTGTGTGTTCATGTTTGGCTCCTGCGCTGACGATTTTCTTGTACAGGCAGTAAAATTGATAAACGGGCACACATCCTATTGGTACACCTCGAGCACACCTCCTAAAGGTGTACCTGAATAGTCAAGAAAAAATAATAAAAATTCGTACATATCATCAACTCGTGCAGTCAAGCACCTAGGCGTGGCCTCCAGAAATATTGCTCGATACCTACGGTGAAAATATCGACTGATGACGATACTGCTGTGTCCATACACGACCCTAGGCACGAACTCACACAACCGTGGCACGCCGGCTGGGTGTGTTGAATGTCTATTCTTCTTTGGGCCATGGAAGCGCTCGGGTGGTCACAGGCGGTCAGTCTCTCGCCATTTTCCCAGCATCATATTCCTTTAGAAGGCTTAGCCATTTAAAAAACAGATCTCTCCTGGACCGGCATTCTAAATCTGTATTCCTACGTTCGTTCGTATCCGGGTTCGTGCTCTCGAAAGATAATCCTTTCGATTTTTTCGATTGTTGGGGTTCTCTGCCCAGGCCACTGCGAGGCGAAAGTGTCCACTCCACATCATGGCCTTACCGACCCTTGCGATGTATCAACCTATTTTCTTGCCGCCGGTGGCTAGTTGTCCTGGTATTGGCAGCGTATCAACATTATGGGGTTCACACATGGCCAAACATGTACCAGGTATTTGGTTTCTATGTACCCCCCGACCGCCGTATTCCTCCCTCACCGGCTCGAACTCTCCACTCACTCTCCGTAATAATCGCCCTGAATGACTAGTTCATGCTTCGACTGTGTGGATCATTTTTCAACGGCACAATAAGCTTTTCCTTCTGGGACACCTAGCGACACGAAACGTGCTGCTGGGATGGGCGATGTGCCCAGACTCCAAAGTATGGAGACCTACGACACGCGTGAAGAATGGTTACACTCGAGCAGTAGTAGCTGCCAGATATACTACTGTCCGATAAGTTCCAAAAGTTATCATGTATGCTGTACTACAGTGGTAGGGCATACGATACTCTGGTACAGTAGATACGCCGAGTTACGAGAGGGTGGGATAAGAGAATAGTACAGTTAAGAGAGGGCAAATCGGCTTGAAGTATGCATTAAACATAGAGTTACTTGGAATTGGTGCATACAACAGTGCAGTTAAGAGAGAACGTTAGTTAAGAGGGGCACTTTAGGCTCGAACCATACCCGTACCCACTGTATATGCATAAAGGTCGATAAAGGAGAGTCTGCCTCTCTTGTATCAAGTGTATAAGTTAGAATGAAGTTGCCCGTGAAGTTGCCCGCGAATGTAAGAGCGCCAGAGAGTAGCAACCTTGTCTAGCGCGCCTAAAGAAGTGCGACGTCCCTAATCCATAACCAACCGTCGGCATATTTTGTGAGTTGAAAGCTTCCACGACTCCACCAGTCGTGAACATATCTTCCAACCAGACACATCCACTTACTTGCTGACGACGGTACCGTACTGTACAGGCCCCCGAAAAAGAAATTTCCAAATAGATAAATAGACCGTTAGGCTGACAGTATGGGGGACATGGCGAGACATGGACTAAGAATGTGTGGTCACGGGCGACAGCTTATTATACCAAATCCTACCACGGGTGCCTGGAATTTAGTTGAATGTGCGCCTGCAGCGTACAAGGCGCGCCTCTTCTGCGTACCGAGCATAATATAATACCGTTAATAATAGAGCAAACACGGCAATGAATGCTGGCTTAACCAGGATTGGATTTCGTACCCCCGGTATTAATAGTACTTGGGGAAAAGCGCATTCATTCGTATGCAAAAATTCAGTACAATGGAATCTGAAATTGTCGTACCAGGGTATATGAGAACGAATATTGGTCAAAGTTGCGTTTGTTTTTGCTCATATCTCCCCTTACGCGCACTTTTAGCCATAACTCTAAGCAGATTGACGCGGAATTTTTATTCGGTCACTATGGTCGAGGTTTGGGCGCCAACCGTGCAGTGTGTCGCGCGTGGCAACCTCTCAAAGCATTTTTTGCGGCCGGGCACGGATAAGACGAAACCCCTGGGTTTCTGCCTGAGAGGCAGTTTTTACGTACACCTTAGATTTTCTGCGGTGTTTTTAGATCACAGATGACAGACAACAGACAACACGCGAAGAGCACAACGCCACGACACTACAGCCCAGCAGCAGCAGCTGGCAACACCATGTGCGCGTGGCGTATCCTCGCTATACTACGGCTAGATGCTTTTGTCGGAGCCTGTTGTTTGTCACCCGACCACACCGCACCTCACTGTTGATGCTGCTGTGTGTGCCCGCCGATGATGTCTCTTTGGCCGGAAATATAGAGACCGTTACAATACTAATTTACTAACTAAACCATCCTTACATCTCCGTCCACAACGGCATTTTTTTACGTACGCAATATTTTCTTAATTTTTTCGCCAAGATCACAGATAGATATGATGACAGACAACACACAACGTGCGGACAGCACACGCTACGACACTGCAGCCCAGCAGCAGCAGCAGCAGGCAACACCATGTGCGCGTGGCGTATCCTCGCTATACGGCGGCGAGTTGCTTTTGTCGGAGCCTGTTATTTGTCACGCGACCATACCGCGCCTCTCTGCTGTGCTGCTGCTGCGTGTGTGTGTTCATCCATGGTGCCACTCTGGGCGTAATAATAGGGCCCGTTGCAATAGTGAGTTAGATACCAAACCGTGCTTACATTTCGGTCCACTGGGACAGTTTTTTACGTTCCAAATTGTTTCTGGATTGTTTTGCCACGGTCGCAAGATCACAGATATTACCAAAGATGCGTGCTACGAAAGAGGTAGCACTTTCTGTCTGAAACGTTTTCTGAACGACGGGGCTCCTTAACCCAAAATCGTCTTAATGTCACTCTTTTTTTTTACAATAATTTTCGTTGTATACCTATGCCATGGGATTTTTCATCGTCCCCTCACCGGTGGTAAGACTACATATATGTAATTATGTGTCCCATAGAAGTCAGATTTTGTCCTCCTCTAAGAAGTTTATAGTTTCCGTGCACAGCTTGATTAAGACCGACGACGTCTTCGTATCACACTCTTGACCCTGGTGCTAACTAGTACTAAGGGGAGTCGCCGACCTATATCCTTCATGAGGACATACACAACCCGTCCGTAACACGCGCGATCGGAGTATCTCACACATCTTGCAAAGATGAGTTTCGACGAAATCCTAGATCTCACAGCTGCTGTTGTGTATTTTTTTAATTTTTTATAAAAAACATCTACCTGGTGTAAAGTTTGCCCTTCTTCCGCTCGCTACCAACCTTTGTTGGTTTGATCACTTCGTACTATATCATCATTATTATTATGGTTATTATCATTATCATTATTGTTATTATTATTTTTATTTAGTAAGACTAGGGTACCCTGGTACGGGTAACCTCCGACGCGTGCTACGATAGAGGTGGCACTTTTCGTTGGTTTTTTTTTGTTTCCGAATGACGGGGCTCCTTAACTCAAAATCGTCGGAATGCAATTCTTGTTTTGCAGTATGATATTTTTGTATACCTAGGCCATAGGTTTGTTCATCGGGGTGCATTTTCATTCTTCTCAAAAACAGCTTTTGGGTGAGGTTTAGAGTTCCTGAAGTGAGGAGCCCGAAAAAACAAATGGTGCACCTCTATCGTAGCATGTGTCCTCCAGCAGGTCTCTCCACTAAGCAGGTCCCACGATGCCACTCACTTGTATATTCTCAGTACCTGGTAGTTCGTTTGTATGATTTCTTAGGCCACGGAAGGGAACACGACCACGGCGAAGACACGACTGATCGCTGTTTGCGAAGCAAAAACCCTTTTCGTATCCTCCCCTATCTCCTTGTTTCCCTATACGCACATGCCCACAAGGGCATGTGGAAACCCTTTTATCTCGGTATCCGAATCTTAATTCCTGGTACCTAACCTTAGTCAGGCTCCCAGG
>JAYJMJ010264859.1:0-13850 GCA_036873875.1 Laminaria ephemera | reverse complement strand
TTGTTGCTTGCCTTAGTCATTTGACCGTTGACCTCACATCCCTTTCGAGACAAAGCACCGTGCAGTGGCGGGGGGGAGGTTGGGGGTGGGGGCGTCATTGGATCTCGCTCCCCTTGTTCGGTCTCCCTCGACGATACAGCTATCCGATTTACAAAAAAACGTGCTTCGCCGAAATCAATCTAAGACTCAGTCGATCTTTCACAGCGATTGACAGCTGTCGTAGGTAAAATCTTCAAAAACCCGACAGTTGTTACAGAACACACGCGAATATTTTCATTCCAGAATCTGATACATCTTCGCCACCCTACGTCGAGCGGAGTCGTACACGTTGTGAATGCGTTCTACTTTTTCGTCGGCTGAGCAGACCATCTCACGAGGGTGAGCTTTTCGACATGTGTGTGTCCTCCACGTATAGGAAGGTGGTCGACGTCGTGGATACTAGACATACAAGAACAGGTGTGGGTGTCGGTCCACCCGCCACCCGGTGCGGGGCGAGTGAGTGATAATACCTCCAATAAATATCGGCTGGTGCGCAGGTGGTGCCAGTATTTGGAACACGTATAATATACCGATATTATGCATGGTCACGGGTCTACGGTAGGGGTATATGACCTACGTTTTCTGAGGATTATAGTTTTGAGGAGCTCTGTGTCTCACGCAACGACCTTTCTTCGGTAAATATTATACAAATACTTACTGTAGTACGATATACGATCCCATGGGCTAGATAAAAAAATGTCACATCGTATCAAGTTGTAACTGGTAGCTCTACAGTTGATCAGCCCAGTCGGCGAGAAATGTTTGGCCTCAAAAGTTGAAACCCTTACTGTAGCATGACTGACCGCCGCTGTGTGTGGCAGTGGTAGCATGTATTGTAGATCGGCGGTTCGTAGTGCGGATTTACAGTCGGCCAAAAGACGTCGGTCTTGGACCGGAAACCTTTTTGTCGGGATATATTTTCAGTTTAGAATCGGAATATAACTTACGTATTCAAAATCCTGGAAACAAACAAAGTTCGAGAAATACATGGTCGGTTTCAAAAGTGCAACCCTTCCGGCATGAGCAGCACGAGGTCTGGTGGCATGTAGCTAAGCGGTTTGTAATGCGGGATTATCATCCGTCAAGCGATGTCTTGGTCTGGAGACCATTATTGTCGGGATTGTTAAAGTTTTATGCGGAACATAACTTACATAATTACTGGAAACTACCTAAAATTGCGCCATTTTTTCAAAACTTCTCTCTTCTGATCATGCGCGAATACGCGGGAGTTCTTTCAGTGTGCACTATTATGTACCCAATGACGTCAAGGTTTGGTTGGTTCTGTTTGTTCGTGCTTTTCGGTAATTGTAAAATTGAAAACATGTTTATTTTTATGACACCAACGAACCTCTTGTGTGTTTTATATAGTTTTTTTTGTCGGTGGTCTACATGATATGAGTACTGGTACTTTCTCTCAGTTCAGCATCGCTCCTTCGTTGTATTTTTCGCGTAGCTTTGTACGCTACTCTGTGGTTCGTACTTTCGGCATGCCTTGGTTTCGTTGGGTCTTCCGTACAGGTACAAGGTGCGTTGGCATACCACAAAAAAAATGCACTCCCTGATACATTTCGGGTGGTTCATAGTTTCTTTACCTGGAATACATACGTACCAGAGTCATAACTAGGAATCAGGGTGGAAAATGGGTCCTTGTTTAATAGGAAACAATACACACCACCATGAAAACACGTTCCATAAATAGTCATCTACTCCTGTCTACAGTATCATATGTTTCGTCTCGGAACACTTTATTTTTTCGTGTTGGTGTTGCAACCCACGACGTATTTGACTTTGGCGTTGAAACTATAATACGTTAATGCAATCGAACCGAACGATACCAGGTACCAGGTATACTTTCATATAACAGGTACAGTGAAGTTCGCAAATGACACAGATGACATGTTTCGTGGAAGCAAACTTGGACGATTTATGCAATGTGGTGGACCAGCAGTTGCAAGTCTCCGGAGCAGTTTTATTGCTTCAGACTGAGGAGCACCACCACCCCCCTCCCCCCACCTCCGCCTCCCCCGTAGCCTCACTCTACCAAGCCAACGCCCTCAAGCAACCCTCTCATCAGCTACTACACCAGAAATCACTTCGTCCGTCGGTGAGTATGCGAACGAACAACCTCGGCCGGTGCACGACGCACGACGAATGCCGCCGTTGATGATGCTAGTGGGCATTCTTAACTGGTAGATAGAGACGATCAGGATGCAGTGCTTACTGCGTGAGTAACGTCTATCTGTGTACGGTAGTACGTGTGATGGCAAACCGTCTTCTCAGGAAAACCAGAAAGGGGCAAATCGGTCTATGAAATGCTTTGTTTGCTGGTGTGCACTACTGTATAGAGCAACCCACATGATCTTGCGGCCTTGTGTGTGGCGGAGTGAAATATTGCATGGTATTCCTGCGTTTGCGATCATGATGGTATACATGTTGGTTGCTGTAAAACGACCCGCTTGATTACGCCGCCTTGGGTACTACAAGATACCGGGTAGTGAGTTAGTATTTTCGCTTGGCTATCTCTCTCGATTTCTCTCTTGGTGTAATCCTTCTTGTCATTTTCTCCGTTCAGCTAGCTCTTCCATCGTCCTAGCGTGACGTGATTTCTGTCTCCCTCGGTGTTTGATCGTTCGTGCAGCAGCTCCGTTCCATCGTGTATCCCTGGAATGATCTTGCGCCATTTAATTTACAGTAGTGTGTCTCACTTCAGCATTCCGTTTGGTATTGTACTCGCACTCGTCTCATATACATAGAAATTTTGGGCGTAGAAACAGCAGTAGTGTGACTTGTGTTGTGTTTTATGCGTACCCCACCCCGTATGTACATTGGCTTGTTTGGCATATACTAAATATACAGTATAGTAGTAGAACAGAAACGATGATTGTCGTATTTTTACTCAAGTCTTTTATTTTGTTTGCTCATCCCATCTATTATCTTCGCACGTTTTCTTTCTCCTTCCGCTCCCTAGTCGTAACTCAGACCCGCGGTCACCTAGCAGACTCTTCTACCCCCTCCCCACTACGGTACGCGCCTCCATTCTTATCGCGAGAAAAACTCAGCACTTTCCTCCCTCGTCGTCTCGCGTCGCGTTATGCTTACCCACGCTATGAAGCGCTCTCAGCAGTTGGTGTTTCAGAAATAATATGATCTCAATGCAATAATCTCCATACCGAGATTTGAACCCCTGACTCCAAAATTATTAATAGCAGTCTTTGAGGTTAACCACTGGACCACGGGGGCCACCGGCAGTCTATGGCAGTCTGTGACCACGTTAATTGCGTCTCTTGCATGAAGATTCTGGGCTGGGTGCGCTTATGGGACTCGTAATCTCGTTGGGTAGATAAATGGCATAAGGGTAGTAGCAGCAGTACTGTAGTACGTTGGAGTACTGCTGTGCCAGGCACTCTTTGCTGCAACGTTATATCGGATTCTCTTTGTTTTTTCATGAGACACACTGCCTGTGACGCACCGTTCATTTTTACGAGCATGTGTGTGCCATGAATCTTCGGATCCCTTCTTGAGCACGCCGGCGTAAGCAGAAAAAAACTTTAAACAGTATGTAGATGTGTAGTCACGGGGATCGCCCACGCGACGTCGTAGTACGCGTACGACTACTTCGAAAATTGCTGGTGTCCCTCGACCCAACACAAAACAATACCAGGTTCCTGGTATGTGGTGGTCAGGAGATACTTATACGTATGTATACCAGGTATATTGGATTTTGTCCTTGTGATGCTTTTGTCCGAACTAAGATCCTGGTTCTCGAAATGGAGACCTCGGCGCCCTCCAGGCTCTCTGGCTGCCGCACATCCTCTTTGATTTCGGCGTTTCTACCGCATGATGCGGGGTCGGCACCGGCTTTAGACTTGCCGGTGCTTCGTTTCGTTGGACGATGAAGCATTTCGTCCCTGCTATATTCGAACCTATACCAATCTTCAACATATGATCTGTTTGATCTGCAGCAGTATCTATGCGAACATCACTCGGCACGCAGTCGTAGCCGTTGGTATATGATACCTACCACAGGGGTGCACATTTAGTTTTTGAGGCTCCTCACTTAAGGAGCTCAATGCTGGATTTGAAAACATATTATTCAAGCGCATCTCGACGAAAAATCTCATGTGTAACGGACGTTGTTCAATGTAAAACACACAATAAGTGTTGTGGGCGAATCCACGCGTGCACCCACAACTTCCACGCAGTACATGCCTGGTGCCCGGAACAAACCTTTTACGGTTTGACGTTTAGAATCTTCCCACTATTAATCGGATTTTCACAACGCCAAGTTGTAGAAAAAAAAACAGTTGCACGCACGTCCGTTTGTATAGTCGTGTACCCCATCCCGCTCGTCGCCAAGCAAAGGAGAGACATGTGAGGTGTGCTACGATTATAGAGGTAGCGATTTTTGCCTGAAACGATTTCTGGATGACGGGGCTCCTTAATTAACCCAAAATCGTCAGAATGTTGTTCTCGTCTTGCAATCTGTTTCGTTGTATACCTGGCCCATGAGAGTGTTCAACGGGTAAAACATTTTATTTCCTCCAAACAAATCCGTTTTTCGGTAACGTACAGAGCTCCTCAAGTGAGGAGCCTCAGAAAACGTTTGGCGTACCATTAGCGTATCACGAGTCATGTTTTAGCCACGACAATACAGTGGGGTGCATGATATATATATATATATATTCACTTGTTATTTGCCTTTGTCATGGCTGTGCCAGTGCCATCGCAGCACCAAGAATATCCATCGCAGTGACATGGCAGACTCGTGCTACGAAAGCCCACCCCAGTGCCCTTAAATGACATGCATGGTAGTGCCATGCCGGTGAAATACCTCTAACTTCAGCCAAGACCTTATGCGTCACACTTGTGGGCTTGGTATGTATCCCATGTAACAACCGTTTGAACTGCACGCCCTGTTTGGCGGACAAACTACTTGGTATTCGTGTGGGACGTTTGTTGCTGTGCTTCAAAGGCTTAGACGCTTTTATTCTTTGGCGCAAGCTGTCCGCACCCTTCTTATGCCCCCCAGATATATCTAATAATGTGTATCACTGACCACGTGGCAGTGCCGTGGCAATGGCATGGCAGGTGAAACGTAGTTGAATCGCAGGCTCATCGAAGCATATGGTTGTACAACGGTAGCTCACGCCGTGGAACCGCCATGCAAAATCAGATCATATTTCATACCAGGTACTGTATTTCGATCGAGATCGTTGCCATGTTCTGTCGGCGTAGATCTATGGGCCACGACGGTTGGAGTACCACCTGCTTCCGTAATACAGTATTGTGTTTTGGGTATTTCTTCGTGCCATCGTAACTTCTATCCCCATCCCTAACCTTAACCCATACTAATACCAAATACCGGCCGAAGTGCCCCTTTCTGAAATCACTGTGGTGGTAAAATGGTTAAAAACGTCAAACAATGCGAAGGGGAGAACATCAAGAAATACTCCCACCTGAGTTTTGCACAGGTCGACTGTTGTGTTTTGTAGGGGAAAATAACTCAAAAGCCTGGCACGATTGCTTTGCCAGCATTGGCCTGCAGTGTTAGGTCGTGTCCCTTCCGACTGCCGACGACGAACTGTAATTATTTACTTTGACCGCCCTAATTCGGGTTGTTGCCGATTGTTTATTATCCAGGATTGGTCTGTAGTTTTATTTCGTGTGCCTTTCGACTGCCGACGACGATCTGTAACTCTTTACTTTGACCGCCCTAGTTCGCCATAGTTCAGGGTGTGGTTGTTGCCGATGCGTCGCCACGTCCTGCAATAGCACAATATTATTATTTGGTTTCCCAACACTGTTGAAAGCTTTTCCGACGACGAAAGAAAATCTATCTCCACCCTCAAGCGGTATGTCCCTGAAATGTGAAGCAGAACATGTTGACATATATATCGGTTGGGAGAGAGGATGTAGGTACTTGTTGTGTGGTGTCGTTCCTTCATGTCTCAGCACATCAGTAGTACACGAATGTGAACAACGGTAGGGATTTGTCTGCCTATATATGTTCTCCTACGTGTGTTTGTTATAGAGCTTAAAACGTAGCGCCTACTCCAAGTATAACGTATCATTTAACCTCGCTTTCACTCTACTTGTAAACCGCCATTTTTTTATTTTATTTTATTTTATTTTATTTTTTCCTCACTTTTTTGCTTTCCAGCTTCTGGACAAGCCGTGGTCACAGGTGTCGTCCCTTCTCCCCCCCGGTACGTGCCTTCATTTTTTTATCGCGCAGAGTGTTCAGCATTCCCAACGCTCGTCGATTTCAATCTAATTAATAATACCCGACTACAGCGAGTACATGGTTGACGTTCATGGACACACTTCGTTTACAACACCCCACCATATGTTTGTATACTGATGTGTTACTCGTACCAATTTCGATCTCCCCGTCGGAAGCAGTAGCCTTTACGGTGCTCTCAACCCCCAAATCGTACCGGATAAAGCGCCAAATATGTTTGGATTTTTGAGGTGGTCCGCACAATTTTTCCAGTTTATCCAAAACACGCGGCGAAGCCGCGCTCAGGTCACAGCCTTAGCATGGGTTAGGGTTAGGGCTAGGGTAAGGGTTGGGTTGGGTCGACGGTAAAGGCGCCTCGAGGGTCGGTAGATGAAATGAAAATTGTTTTCCGACTGATATATTCTCCATTTCTTCCTACTTAACTCCAAGTACAATGCCCCCGAAACGTGGCACATTATTGTGTTTTTTGGCGTAGCCATGGTTGACCCACGCTAACCCTAACCCTAACCCCAACCCTAACCCATACGAAATAAAGGCCGAAAAACGTGCCGCGACGTGGCACGGGGTAAAATGGCTGGATGTCTAATAATGTGTATCACTGCCGAAACGTGGCTGCAGTTCCAAAGGGTTTAAAATAGGTAGTACGAACACACTTCAATGTAATAAGATTAATATCAACAGGACACCTCACATGGAAAAACCATCGTCACGCCATCCCGCCCATACAACACGCTCTCGACAAGAGTGAGGTAGACGAACTTTCACTGCTTTTCCAAGCATGATATGCGTTTCACAAAAACATAGTTTAAAGCAGCTACTGTTGTAAACACGCAACACCTACCAGATTGTGCAATGAAGCAAGGACCCTCGTAAAGCTAACGTCTTTATTACCGTTTCCTTCCTATACCAGGATCACATTATCAACCATGAAGCTGTCAAGTGCGTCGCAAGCATTGATCATCCTAGCGCTGATAGGAGGACTTTCTGTGTCGGAGGCAACGAGACACAGTATAACTGTTAGTAGCTTTTCGACGAGCTACTGGGTCGACTGGTACGACGACGGCCGCGACGAGCGTTACGAAGTAATCTTCAGGAAGTACGGTCGGACGTCGATCTACAGCTTCCAATTGTCGGGGAGCCTGAACACTCTCGCGGTCGGTAACTACAAGTACACATTCTCCACAGACGCCGATGATGTAAACGGTTCGCAGGGAGAACAACCGTCCGCCGACCTCGGATCGAGGATGCTCCTTGCGTCTGAAGGTCAAGAGGTAGAGGAAGTGCACTCCGGTAGCCGCCGTCTTTATGAATGCACCGACTGTGAGGAGACGTGGGACACTTTGTGCAACGTAGGCCTCCCGGAGGTCTGCTACTGGGTGGAGCTACTGCCGGGTGTTTTCAGCGAGGATGCGCAGTTTTCGTTAACGACCATGTGCAGCGCGTTCGGAGCCGCATGTGACACGTCCGCATTCGACACTTGCGAAGGCCAGTGCACTGAAGGTGAGGTTGTTGACTGTTTATTGATGTATGGAGTTTCTACTGTATGATTACCAGTAGGAAGCGATGTGCGTTTATTTTCTGGTTTTACATGGAGGATACATCTGTTGTACTCCCGAGTAAACGAAGCGGTAAATATGTTTGTTTTTGATTACCACAGTACTGTAGAGATTTTGACTATGTTTGGCGGTGTGATGGTACCTCTGAAGCTCCCCCCCTTTAACCAGCACCCCAACCATTGTCTAACATTGTCTTAACATTGTCTAACATTGTCTATCATTGTCTAACATTGTCTAACATTGTATAACATTGTCTTAACATTGTCTAACATTGTCTAACATTGTCTAACATTGTCTAACATTGTCTAACATTGTCTTAACATTGTATAACATTGTCTATCATTGTCTATCATTGTCTCCTCTCACCCTTTCGTCTTGGTCACCATGATGCACTCTCTTGCTGAACTGCAACCTGGAACGTGTTCTCATATGTAGATCCTGCCCCCGAGATGACTCCCGCTCCGATCCCCCAGCCGACCTCAGCTCCGATCTTCGAGCCTACTTCTGCCCCTATCCCCGTCGAAGCCCCCGAACCAACTGCAGCCCCAACCGATGAAGAGACGCCGGAAGAAGGTATAGTGCGGGTACTGGCATGGTAACAGGATTTAGTCATGACTGCCTCTTTTTCGCTATCACGAACAGAAGCAGAAATGTAACGTTTGAATCATGCAGTGAAAAGAATGACTACCGCACCTAGAGGGAACAGGTGTGGTGTTGAGCCACCGCAAATATAATAGCGAGAACGTCATTAGAGCTCCCCTCACACCACTATACCCCTATTCCTTTCGCCGACCCGATTTGGGTGTTGTGGAATATTGTTCTGCCCAACGCACGCGTCTCGTCAAAGAACCTATTCCCCAGACGACACCAGCTCCGATGCCCGAGCCGACCTTAGCTCCGATCGCTGAGCCGACTTCAGCCTCGATCGCCGAGCCGACCCCAGCCCCGATCCCCGTTGAAGCCCCGGAACCGACCCCAGCCCCAACGGACGACGAGACGCCAGAAGAAGGTACATGGGTGGTAGTCATGTGTGAACAGGACACCATTGGGCTCTGAGTGAAAGTGGTCACGTTTGTGAATGCCTCTATGTCGTGCCCGAGGACGGAATCCCACAGAATAACTTTGTACCATCCAATGAAAAAGAGGTTTACAATCCACGTTGTATGTCGCAATTCTCCACCTCGAGAGCAACAGAACGCATGGGTTTTGAAAGAGTAACAACCCCCCCCGTATACTTGTACCTTGAAATCTATACCCGCAGATGCGTGCAACCCCAACCCGTGCCAGAACGAAGGGTCGTGCTCCATTGACCCAGCCGGCGGACATAGGTGCTCTTGCGCACCCACTTTCGGAGGCATGGCCTGCCAAACCGACATCTCATGTGAGCACCACCTGAAGTCAGTTTGCAATGTGTACGGTGTTTGCATGATAGATTGATTGAGAGGTAGGTGATGTTCGTATGGAAGCGGTGTACCTGTTCCACATTTTTAATGCATACAGCTGTCATAATCGAAGTCTGTTGTAATGTGCTTTCATTTTGTCTTGCTTGTAACCGTCTTTGGACACATATCTTTTACACCCGCTCGTTGCAGTCCTGGACCCATTCTACATCGAGATCGAGTTCGTCGGGACGTGGACGGACGCACGCAGGGCTGTTTTCCAATCCGCTGCTGACAGGTAAAAGTCGTTACGCGCCACCTCTATATCAACGATGAATACCTGAACCGGGGATATGCATGCGTACCTTGTCGCACTCGCTACCCTGAACGTTTGTTACCATTGTTGGTTTCCGAACACCTTGTCGTAAGGATGGTTTATCGCGTCTATGGTACATATTACAAAGACAGTGAACTGTAATATTGTCGAAGCCCGCGTATCGCAACGTTATTTATAACCCGCTTCCCAGCATTTCTGGATCAAACACGCGATCTAAGATTCGAACCGCATTCGTGCGGCGCATGTTCAATAGGCGTCGGTACGGTCTGTTCCATGTTCGTCGACTTCTTGGTATATTTGGGTACTGGTACATACGCTCATCAAAATGCACAATATATGTGCAGGTGGTCCGAGGTGATCACCCATGTGCCTTGCGGAGGATGCTCCGGAAACCCGGCTGGCCGTCTCCTGATCAGCTCTACTTTGGAGGCGATTGACGGCGTAGGAGGAACGCTGGGGTCCGCGGGTCCGACCAGTATCTGGACCGATTGCCGATCCGTGAGCTTTGAAGGAAAAATGAGGTTTGACACCGATGACGTTGCAAGTTTGGAGGACAGCGGCACGTTCGAAGGAGTCATCCTGCACGAAATGGGGCACGTCATCGGCATCGGGTAAGTCAAGCAGGGACTGTAGGATACAATACATGGTGGGGGCCTCTTTCGGCAATACATACAAATGTTTAGGTTATAATAGGCGTACGTTATACTTATTATTCAGCCGCTGGATCAAATAGCTGACTATTAAACCGATGACGCCATGCGGATGTGGTGTGCCAGTCGTCACACTTTTACATTTGCACAGGCGATTGCTGAGTGGCAGGAATGTTGCTGAATGTATGCTGGCATTTGTTTCATTTAACTCTCGTGTGGTTTCGTCGTGATTTCGGCCAGAACCCTTTGGGGAGACGGACTAGGCGAGTGCACCACGTGCCGCGAAAGCGGAGACCCTGCCTGGACGTGCCCTGCCGCCGTGAGCGCCTATGCCGACATTGGCGGTTCGGATGCTAACATCGTCGAGTTGGACGGAGGAAACGGTAAGACAATCTGTATATTCAAACATATATCAATAAACTAGGCCTAAAGGTCTTCGCGAGCACAGACACAGATTTGGTACGAGCGTACATTAACTCGAACTGCGCAGCCATGGAAATTCGATGTACATCCGTAGTTGGAAGTACCCGCGTGTTGTGTTGACAATTAATTCGCGTTAACTGGGATAAGAGGCCACACAAAATCAGGATCACGAAGCCAGCTACGGAAGGGGCAGGGCCCTTTCTTTCGGAGGCTCCTCGCTTGTGGAGCTGTACATCTCCAACAAACAGATAGGGGATGGTGTTTTAATAAAAATGAAACTCCGACCAATTTTGAGTTGAAGAACTCCGTCATTCAGAAATCGTTTCAGCCAAGACGTGCTACGTCTATCGTAGCAGGCGTTGAAACACATACGCTGCACGCGTTGTTACAACGAACAATATTGCAAAGCAACGATATTTCGACGATTTAGGGTTAAAGAGCCCCTTCATTAAAAAAGCGCTTCACCCAAAAATGTACCTCTATCGTAGCACGGGTTGAAACACATAGGATACTGTAGAGGCAGCACCTATACCACTTGTTTTTTGTTTTTGTTATTGCTTTTCTCATCCCATATATTATCTTCGCACTTTTACCTTTTCCTTCTCCCTCCCTATTACGGAGGGCCATAGTAAGCAGGACCTACAAAGCACACAAAAACCTATATATTCTAGTCGTAACTCAGATCCGGGGTCACTTAGCAGGCTCTTCTCCCCCTTCCCCACTACGGTACGCGGCGCCTTCATTTTTTTCGCGAGAAGAATCCAGCACTTTCTTCCCTCGTCGACTCGCGTCGAATTGTCCTTACCCACGCTATGAAGCGGTCTCGGCTGTTGGTGTCCCAGAAAAAGAGACCTCCATACCTAGATTCGAACCCGTGACTCCAACCTTAGTAGTCGTCGAGGTTAACTATTTGACCACCGGGGCGGCATGACTATATATTATGTATCATATAAGAATTTTTATATGATACTATATGACTATATATGATTGTATATGACGAGGCTATTCACTTGAGGAGCCCGGTACCTAATCTATCCCAACAACCGGGGCCGAGGAAATGTTTTAAGCTACTTTAATCTCGATGCATAATCGGATGAGCTAGGTATGAAACCCCCACTACTGTTATGTAAAACTAGAATCGGGTCAGGATATATCTTGTAACTCTTCGCGTGAGGAGCTTCTGAAGTACGAAGTGGTCTGGTTGGAAAATTGAACCGTTACCTTAACACGGTCCCAACATGCTGTCATTCGCAATAGCTTGTTTGCGGGATACCAAATTGGGTTGGGTAGGTGTTGGGTAGGAAACATATAAAAATTGTATTCGAAACCCGTCAAAAACACAATCCAAGGCCAACCCAACCCGAGAAAAATCAGAAAAAAAATTGGTTATCGTTTTGATTTCTTACCAGTTTTTCAATTAGCACCCTAGTTTTTTCGTGGGTTGGTTGGCTTTGGACTATTGAATTCGTCGTTTTCAATACTATTTTTACATTTTTTCCAACCCAAGAGATTTTGGAAATCGCAAACACCCTAATTGTCGGGAGTAAAAACATGCACGTCGAATATTCTTGGTTGAGCATAGCCTTGCATAGCATATGTCTCGAAAAACACCTAATAAAAACGCAACTGCTGTGTTCTTTCCCTCTCTCTTCTCCCTGACAGGAACGGCCTGCGGCCACCTCGATGAAGATATTTTCGACGACGAGTTGATGACTGGATTCGTTGACAATGTAAGAGGGCGTCACTGACAGACTGTTTCCCTGTTAAGCTTGAGTCCGCGTCTGAGAACCCTTACTGCTTCCTTGCCACACCGAGGATATGCGGCGGAGTTGATGGCCAAACGATAGGAGTTTCGCGAGAAATAGCAGACAACACTATTGATTGTAACGTTACGCCGCAGACAAATCGTATTATATACCTGGTACAGTGTGGAATCCCCCAAAAACATGAATCGTGCACGAGTAATGCTGTGATTCGGGTATGAGTACATTCGTTTCTCGCATGCATCCAAGGTTCCTATTACAGGGGAATATATCAACTAGGAGTAAATGGAGATTGTAAAAACAGTGGAATATATAGATAAAACACCAGTTTGCCCTGGTAAAAACGTGTTCAAATTACCGTACATAGAATCATCCAGGTACAAACTCTGGTTGTTCGGTCAGAAAAGCAGTCAGAAATAAATACCCTTGACTAATACTGGAAGTAATATTTATTTAATATGTAGATGGAGTAATATAAGCCATATACACTTAGTTGTAGTGATAACAATAAACACGCCTTACGTGATATCAAATGCCATCTTCCGTACAACCAAATGGCTGGCCCATCCCCCGGCCCCTCAACAGCAGTAAAACTACATACGTACATATGATGACACGTTCCACAGCTTTCAGGTTTAGCTTCTCATAGCCGTCAGACTTTGTGCGAGTAGTTGACATCTGTTGATTGCGAATCTTCCTAAGGTAGCTATTGACGCACTCTGGTTGGCCAACGGTAATCGTAGAAGCGGCTCAACCAACCTAGGGTCTCCCCACACCACAGCATCCCAATCCGACTCAATCAACCTAGAGTCTTCCACGCACAACATCCAAGCAAATAAAGGCCGAAAAACGTGCCGCGACGTCCCATGGGGCAAAATGGTTGGAAATGTCTAATCATGTGTATCACTACTGTCTAACATAGTGTTAAACATTATTTGTGCCTCTCTACCCGTGTTACACATTATTAGATATTTCCAACCATTTTGCCCCATGGCAAGTCGCGGCACGTTTTTCGACCTTTATTTCGTATGGGTTAGGGTGGGTCAACGATGGCTACGCCAAAAGATAATGTGGGACACCCCGTAACACGCATGATCGGAGCATCACACACAATATATTTATTTATGTTTTTCAGTATGCAAGAGCGCACTATAAGCCGTATTTCTCTCAACATTTGTTTGTATACCTCATGTGAATATCCACCAACCTAACCTCTACCATTCTCGTAAGACACCGTTTAGACCCAGTAAAAACATTTCGTATCGTTACGTTTGACATAAAATCATCCCGGTGTAAACCCTATCTAGTGACCCGGTCAGAGAAACAGTCAGAGATTAACACCATTGACAATACTCAGAACTTGCCGAAACATATTGCCGAAACATGCGAGCAGATAATGCGAGCTCACCACCACTTACAACTAACCCCCGCCCCCCGCACCCGCCCCCCCGCCCCCCCCACC